>JAMKQA010031624.1:0-21131 GCA_024699735.1 Posidonia australis
CGCTCTAGATATTAGATCTTTGATCTTATTGTGCAATATTATTGCATCAACACTTGACCCGGCATACGAGCGATATTTCTGAGCATTAGGACACACCCGTACACATCATGCACCCGTATTTTTGACACCACACGCATTAGCATGGCATGGCATATCACCCTCGGGCGTACAGCAAGGGCTACAAAGCCGACATTTCATTAGCAAGAGAGAAACCAATAGAATACTGATTTATCGGGCGTACGAGGGTGCCTAACACCTTCCTCGTACGTAATAGGGATCCTTACCCGCATTTCTGGTTTACGAAGACTTTTCTTTTGTTTTGCACGATTTTCATGTTATATGGTTTTCCTCGTCTTCCATTTTAATAGACAAGGTGGCGACTCCTGCATTTTTTTTGCATCATTTCTTTTTTTTGCTATGACATTGCCGACTTTGGCACATATATTTGTTGCCATCCTCGACGGCATGGTTCCACCTTGCATTTTGTCATTGACTATGACTCGATCGACAAATTCACTACTCTACACCGTGTCATGTCATCGACTACAGCCCAATTGACAAATTCGCTGCTTTACCTCACGAATTGTCACCGATTGTGACCTTGTCAACAAATTCGCTGCCCTGCCTCACATTTTGTCACTGGCTATGACTCGGTTGACAAATTTGCTGCACTACCTTGCAATTTATCATTAGGTATGATACAATTAACAAATTTGCTGCCCTATCTCACGTGTTGTTACTAGCTGCGACACGGTTGACAAATTCACTACTCTGCCCTACATTTTGTCACCAACTATGACACAGTTAATAAATTTGCTGCTCTGCCTTGTGTTTTGTCACCTGCTGCAACCCAACTGACAATTTGCTACTTTGCCTTGCATTTTGTCATTGATTGCGACTTGATTGACGAACTCATTGCTCTATTTTGTGTTTTGCCACCTTTAGTGACTTGGTAGACAAATTCATGGCTTTTCGCTGCGTTTTGTCACCATTTGTGACCTAGTTGACAAATTTGCTACTCTACCCTTTTTTCCATCACTGGCTACGATTTGATTGGCAAATTCGTTGCTCCTGTTCTACATTTTGTCATTGTTGCGTCTTAGTTGACAAATTCATTGCTTCTGCCCCACGTTTTGTCATTGGTTGCCACGATTGATAAATTCCCTACCTTGTCCCACGTTTTATCATCAATTGTGACCCAATTGACAAATTTGCTGTTTTGCCTCGTGTTTTGTCATTGATTGCAACCTCACTAACAAATTCACTACTCAGCTATGCATTCTATCACCAACTACGACCTTGTTGTCATAATCACTACTCTACCTTGCATTTTGTCATCAACTATGACTTGGTTGGCAAATTCATTGCTCTGCCTTGCGTTTTGTCATCGATTGCAACCTAGTTGACAAATTTACTGCACTACATCACGTTTTGTCACCAGTTGTGTCTCATTTGACAAATTTGTTGCTCTGTCCCATGATTTGTCACTAGCTGCGACCCAGTTGACAAATTCACTACTCTACTCCACGTTTTGCCACCCATAGAGACCTGGTTGTCAAATTTACTACTTTGCACCATATTTTGTCAACGGTTGCAACCTGATTGACAAATTTGCTGCTTTGCGCCACATTTTGTCAATGAATGTGACCTAGTTAATAGATTCGCTGCTCTACACTGCATTTTGTCATCGACTGCGACCCAATTGGCAAATTCACTACTAAACCATGCGTTTTGTCACAAGCTGTGACTTGGTTAACAAATTGGTTGTGTGACCATGCTAGTGATGGGGACTTTGCATGACCAAGGCGCATAAAAACTGATAAGGTTATGAAAAAGTTGGTGAATCCGAGGAAGGACACTCGACTTGAAAACACCAAAAATAAAGTAAAGAAAGGATAAGGAAAAAAAGAAGTTGCCACCTAGTCTATTTGGGATTGAAAGATGAGGAAAACTGAATGCGATAAAAATGATGCAAGTGAATGTGTATGCATGGTACGTGCCTAATGAATGCAACACATTGATCATTACATGCCATAGAAAGGGTAAGAACTACTGTTATGCATGTGGAAAGTGTTAGGCACCCCCATATGCCTAATAAATTGGTCTTTCTTAGTTAATCGCTTGCATATGTGGCGAATGCAAATATATGAGTGCATATGTCTAGGATGTATGACTGCTTGATGTCATGATGAAATGATATGTGAAAACATGTAGAAAGTGATGATCTGAATGCAGGAAAACTGAATTGAAACACATGAGATATGCATGCATGTGCTCTGGTCAGTTGGTCTACTCTAGACTGGTAATTCGCAAGGGCAAGCCGTGGTACCTAGACGCGAGTCTTGTGTGTGAGCTCTGTAAGCAATTCTTGCAAGTGATCCAGATTATAATGCAGACCAATGACCTTTTCATCGCACCAGGATGTAACGTAATGATACAAACATGGAAGAAGTCACTATGGAATGATGCATGTTGTGTGGTGGGCAGCTATGAGCAACAAACATGGACCTAGGCTTGATCTGATTGACTTTTCTACTACTGCCCCATGTTTTGTCATCGATATGACCCAGTTGACAGATTCTCTTCTCCCACCTCATGTTTTGTCATCAATTACGGCTTGGTTGTCAAATTTGTTGCTCTATCTCGCATTTTGTCACTAGCTGAGACTTGGTTAACATTTTCGCTACTCTACCGCACATTTTTTCACTAGCTACGATCTGGTTGACAAATTCACTACTCTTGCCCTACGTTTCGTCACTGATCGAGACTTGATTAACAAATTTGTTGCTCTTGCCCCATGTTTTTTCACTAGCTATGACCTCGTTGACAAACTCGTTGCCCTACCTTGCATTTTTTTCACTGGCTGTGACCCAATTGAGAAATTCGTTGCTCTACCTCATGTTTTGTCACTAGGTGCAATTCGATTAACAAATTCGTTGCTCCACCTCATGTTTTGTCATTGGGTGCGACCCGATTGACAAATTCGCTGCTTTGCGCTACATTTTGTCTACAACTATGACTTGATTGAAAAATTCACTACTGGCGCCATGTTTTGTCATCGGTTGTGACCCAATTGACAAATTCACTACTCAACCCCACGTTTTGTCACCAGTTGTGACCCAATTGACAAATTGGCTGCTCTTGCCCCCATGTAATATTAACAGCTATGACTCGATTATCATATTCGTAGCTCTACCTCACGTTTTGCCACCTACTGTGACCCGATTGACAAATAAGCTACTTTGCTCCTCATTTTGTCACTGGCTGCAATCCAGTTGGTACTTTAGCTACTCTGTGCTGCATTCTATTACCAGCTATGACCTGGTCGACAAATTTGTTGCTCAATCTCGCGTTTTGACACCAACTGTGACTCGATTGGTAAATTTGCTATTATGCCTCTTGTTTTGTCGTCGACTGTGACTTGGTTAATGAATTTGCTGCATTGCCTTGCATTTTGTCATCGGCTGTGACCTTGTTAACAAAATCGCTACTTTGTCTCGCATTTTGTCACGCACTGTAACTCAATAGACAAATTTGCTGCTCCTACCCCATGTTTTGTCATCGAGTACGACTCTATTGATAAATTTACTGCTCCAACCCCACATTTTGTCACCAGCTGCGACTTAGTTGACAAATTCGCTACTTTGCCTCGCATTCTATCACTAACTACAACCATGCTGACATAATTGCTGCTCCACCATGCATTTTGTGATTAGCTACGAATAGGTTGACAAATTTGCTGCTCTGCCTTGCATTTTGTCATTGATTGCAACCCAATTGACAAATTTGCAGCTCTACTTTGCGTTTTGTCACTTGCTGTGACCCGATTGACAAAATCGCTGCTTTGCATTGTGTTTTGTCACCAACTGCGACCTGGTTGACAAATTCACTACTCTACCCCACGTTTCGTCACTGATTATGACTCGATTGGCAAATTTGCTATTCTACCTTGCATTTTGTTGTCGATTGCGACTCGATTAATAAATTTGCTACTCTGCCATGCGTTTTATCTTTGGCTATGACCTTGTTAACAAAATCGCTGCTCTGTATCGTATTTTGTCACTGACAACAACTCGATCAACAAATTTGCTGCTCTATCTTGTGTTTTGCCACTGGTTGCAACCTAGTTGACAAATTTGCTGCTCCTGCCCTGCATTTTGTCACTGTTATGACCCGATTGAATAATTCACTGCTCTATCCCGTGTTTGGTCACTAACTGCAACTCAATTAGCAAATTTGCTATTCTACCTCACGTTTCTTCATCGACCGCAACTCGATTAACAAATTCACTACTCTGCCTCATGTTTTGTTACCAACTACGACCCCATTAACAAAATTGGTACTCTATATTGCGTTTTGTCACAAGCTACAACTCAATCATTAAATTCACTACTCTGCCTTGCATTCTGCCATCGATTGTGACCTAATTGACAAATTTGTTGCTCCTACCCTGCATTTTGTCACCATTGCAACATGGTTGACAAATGCTGCTCTACCCAACATTTCGTCACCAACTACAACTCTATTGGCAAATTTGCTATTCTACCTCATGTTTTGTTGTTGGTTGCGACTTGGTTGTTAACAAATTTGCTGCTCTACCTCACGTTTAGTCACTAGTTGTGACCTCATCAACAAAATTGCTACTCTACATCGCATTTTGTCACCGACTACAACTAGATTGACAAAGTCACTGCTCTGCCTCGCGTTTTGCCACTACTGCGACCCAGTTGACAAATTCGTTGCTCCAACCTGCATTGTGTCATCGTTGCTACCCGATTGACAAATTCGCTACTCTACCCTATGTTTCGTCATCGACTATGACTCCATTGGCAAATTTGCTATTCCACCTCTCGTTTTGTCGTCAAATGCTATCCGGTTAAGAAATTTGCTACTCTGCCTCGCGTTTTGTCATCGGTTGCAATCTCTTTAACAAAATCGCTGCTTTACATCATGTTTTGTCACTGATTGCAACTCGATCGACAAATTTAGTGCTCTACCTCCTATTTTGCCATCCATTGTGACTCGATTAACAAATCCACTGCTCCTGCCCTACATTTTGTCACTATTGCGACCCAATTAACAAAATTATTGCTCTTACCCCGTGTTTTGTCATTGGCTATGACCCAGTTGACAAATTCACTACTATATCCCATGTTTTATCACTAACTATGACCTGATTGATAAATTTGCTGCTCTACGTCATGTTTTGTCACCAACTACCACCCAATTGACAAATTTGCTGTTCTACCCTGCATTCTGTAACCAGTTGCAACCTTGTTGTCATAAATGCTACTTTGCCTCGCGTTTTATCATCGACTGCAATCCAATTGACAAATTCACTGCTCTGCCTCACATTTTGTCACTGGTTGCAACCAGATTGACAAATTCACTACATTGCATCACGTTTTGTCATCCACTACGACCTATTCTACAAATTTGTTGTTCAGCCCTACGATTTGTCACCAACTACGCCTCGGTAGACAAATTCACTATTCTACCTTATGTTTTGTCACCCACTACAACTCGATTGACAAACTCGTTGGTTTGCACCACATCTTGTCAATGATTGCGACCCGGTTGAAAATTTTGTTGCTGTACGCTATGTTTTATCACTGACTACGGCCCAATTAATGAATTCGCTACTCAACCCCATGTTATGCTACCAGTTGTGACCCAGTTGACAAAATGGCTACTCCTTATTAGTTTGCATGGACTTTGGTGTGTACCTTGGTGTGCCTTGACCACCACACCCCTCCTCCACGATTAAAATCCCAATCCAATCCTATTAAACCAATGTCCACCAACCATTTGAATTTTCATTCTAAACCAATGACATCCATACAAAACCTAATACAATAAAAACCAACCCTTCATGTACATGAGTGGGATCTCTCTAGAGACCTATCAGCACCCCTTCTCCCTTGCCCTACTGTGTCGTCAGGGAGCCTCTAGAAACTCATAGTTGAGCTTTCTTTCTCTAGCCACAACCTTCTGTAACCAAGCACCTATACCCAAGCCTTAGCCAATCACCATGTTTTGTATTCATTCTCCATCCTCCCTCTCTTTCTCAACCTCCACCATGAGCCACAACTGAGTTCCTGGTGCTCAAGGCTTGAACCATGGCCACCAGATCCTAAGAAACCGATGACACACACATGGAGGTGGGGAGAACAAAGCATGCATCTTCGATTCATTTTTGTGGCTTTAATCTTCTCTATGGCATCCCTACTTGCTTCCTTGATGTTTGATTTCCAACTTCAAATTGTTTCAAACCGAGAATCGAGCAAGGAAAGCTTGTGGCCTGAACTACAAAACCTAGAATGCGTATTCTTATCAAGTGTCTCAACTATGGATCACGACTGCCTATGTCTACCACATTTCACCTACGACAATACGAAGTAGAGCATCTGTTTAGGCGTGTTTCCTTGATTTGTTTTGATTTCTTGCATCTTGATCAATTCTCCCTACATGTTTTACTTGCATCGTAGCCTGTCATCTAGTATTAAGCATCTAAGCAAACATTAAGCATGCATCCATTTTACAAGGCATGACATAATTGCCCTTGGGAATACATTGATGGTATTCAAGTGCCGACATAGCCACACATGCAGGCAATTAAGCCTAGAAAGGCTAACTCATCAGGCATATGGAGGTGCCTAACACCTTCTCCATGTGTAATAGAAGTCATTACCCTTCTTTTGGCCTACAATGACCAATGTGTCACATACATTAGGCACGGGGCATCACATCTGCATTTGCATCGCTTTTATCGCATTTTCCTACATTCGGTTTTCCTCGTCTTTCGATTCCCAATAGACTAGGTGGTGACTCCCATTCTTTATCCCTTTCATTTGTTTTCATGTGGTGTTCTCAAGTTGAGTTTCCTTCCTTGAACGCACTACTCTGCCGAGGCCCTCTCGGTGTATGTATGATTTTGTCCTACGTACGTCGTTAGTTACCACCATGGTCATAGGAACTAGCAACTCCACTGTCGATACTAGTCTCTCGCTTTGTTTAGGCTTTCTTGTTCGCTTGACTTGCCTATGGTTGCTCTTTTCATGAACTTATCTTGCCTTAATTACTTGCTTGATGCTATTCTACATGCCCTTTGTGTGGTGATGTTTTATTTTGCACATGTATGCTATGCCACCACACTTGCACATGCACGTGCCTTGTTCATGCCTTTTGATGTGTTTGTTTGTCTTTCCTTTCCACAAATCATGCTAGTACAACACAAGCACATGCCATGATTATGCCTTTTGAAGTGATGTGTGATGATTTTATTCCATGATTGGGTGTTTTCTTCCCATTTCTGCATTTGCCATGCCTAGAAAATCAGAGGTGTGTTTGCTTCCCCCTCTGGTTAATCTAAAACAAATGGCAAGTAAAAAAACAATATCTAGGAACTATAGTCATACATGTACTCCTTTCCCCTTTGGTTTAGTAAAATGTAAGTAAAAAACATTAGGCATATTTGCATGAATGTTCATATAGGAGCATACATCTTCTCCTCTCCTGAGTCCACTTACAGTTTGAGAAGGGTAGTCCTGGTTTCTCATTCTATGGCTTTGGTGTGAGACAAGTTGTCGGTTTGTCTCTCCTTGTTTAGGGTTACATCGGTGTTAATAGAGGATACAACCCATACTTTGGCAGGGTTGAGACTTCTAACATACCACCTGTTCACCGCTTGAGCTTTGGCCAGGATTTAGAGTAGGAACCTTACTTTCTACCCCGAGTCTCAACTTATTACCCATGTAAGAGTCCCATGTGGACAGCCTACTCAGGACATGCATTGTGAGAGAGCGCATACTAAGGCATTCAATTGCATTGTGTGCCATTAGCCACTTTTATTTCTTGCATCGTGTCTTTGTTCTGGTTCTAGCACCTATTGTTGCTTTGCCTATTTAAAGGTAGGTGTGGGGTCCTTAGTCGGGAGCTAGAGGGTCCCTTTCATTAGTGGTAACCCGTGAACTTCCTTCCTTCTTGAGCTACTTGTCATTTTTGACAATAGCTCGTCCTAGAGCTCGTGCGCCAGCATTCCGTTGTAGCCCTATTTATACCTGCACACGGTCTGCCATAGTCCAGCAAACTAGCATGTAGGGGTGGCAACGGGTTGGGTCTACCTATACCTAGACCCAGACCTAGACCCATCTCATTTCATGGGTCTGGGTCCAGGTCCCGGTTTGGGTTCTAAAATCAGGACCCAGACCCATGAAGATAATGGGTCTGGGTTCGGGTCTTATGTCTAATGGGTCCTCCAACCTATTTTCATTTTTTTAAAAGAAAGTAGATTTTTAATTAAACTGAAAACATTGTAAATAAATGTGCTAAACAATTCTCTGTCAATATACATATATCATGAATAGAAGACAACCATAAATAAATATATAACATGAACAATATCATGAACCATTGATAGTTGAACAACATATAAATAAATATATCTAACTTCAACAAACCAACTTTGTCAATATCCATACAATAATTCTATGTCAATGTGCATACACCACATAAATTATAGACTTTAGAAAGAATGATATTTAAGAGTAGAATAATATATATTATATATATAGTGTAAATATTATACATTAATCCTTATATTTAACTTATAGTATATTATACATAAATCGGGTCCATGGGTCTGGGTATTTTTAGACCCAAACTCGACCCAGTAAATGAGCGAGTCTAGCGGGTCCACAGGTCCATAGGTCTCATTTTTAGGACCTTATGGGTCCAGACCCATACTTTATGGGTCCAGACCCACGGGTCCTGGGTCTAGACCCGACCCATTGCCAGCCCTACTAGCAAGCCTCATCCCATTGTTACCCTAGAGGAGATCCTTAATCGGGTCCCTCCCTCTCTTGCTTTGACTTTTGCTACTTCTCCTTCCTCCCGCACTTTTTGCTTCAAGGTGTATGGAGATTCTATACCTACTTTGGGGCATTTGTAGACCTTCGCCAATTAGGAGCCTGCCACTAAGTCTACTATGGTTACCACAACTCGGGCTTCGAAAACGCCCTCAACCTCTTTCCCTCCCTTGGGCCTTCCCATTTTAGGAATCCACTCTACTGCAACTACTTCTCCTACAGGATCTTTCCCTGTTGGACATTCTGCCTTCGAGCCCCCTTTGGCCATCAACTCGTTGCCTTTCGACTTCCTTGTCAACGAGTCCTCTATCATGTAGACACAACATCTATTGACTCTCGCATAGAAGCTGTGAGCCATGGCTCTTTCTCTTGTTCTTGCTTCGATCACTCCTTTCCAACAACCCCTGAGGTTCCGGTGAAGTCCACTTTTGCTTTGCAGGCTCACCCCACTACACCTTCGCTTCTGGCATTACCTCAGTTTTTCACTACTTTGGCGATGGAGGTGGTATCTCTACCTTTGACACTTCCACAACCATATAACTCCATTCCTTGGTGGTCGATCTCTTGGATTGGCAGGAGCGTAGTAGCCACTGAGTCTGTTGCCCAAAACCACTTTGGTGCAACTACTGTTCCCCTTACACACTTCACCTTTCACTGCACATCATGCTATCTATTCATCTACTATGCATCAGATACAGACTTCAGCATGAATGCCACTACACTCTGCATCCATGCACAAGTACATTGGCCCTCACACTATGACACCAAATTGCATGATGGTTGATCCGAAGGAGCACCAACGTGTGACCCATACGACGTACGCAGCACCTGCCATAATTACACCAGTCTCGACAACAACAACCTCAAATGCCCTCCTCACATGGATGGACAATCTAGAGAGAGCACTTTATTAAGTGCAAGGCAAGGACCGCTAGTCGTACTAAGTCTAGGACCTCTACTATTTTCCATAGGAGATACTCCCTTCAAACTTCCATATCCTAGAATTTGGAAAATATAATGATAGAGGCTGCCTCATATCACATTTGAAGGCATATTGTAGAGACCTAGTTCATCTTCAAGGCGATGATAATTTGCTAATCCACCTATTCTAGAGATGTCTGACAGGGCCAACCCTCAAATGGTTTACCTCACTCGATATGACCACTATCAAGACTTGGAGTAACCTCTCTCGAGTGTTCATGGAGTAGTACTCCTTTAACCTTGACTTAATCCTTAAGCATGAGGATCTAGTCGCAACTTAACAGAAGCCCCACAAACCGTTTAGAAAGTATGTTGCTCGTTGGCACACCTTAGCCTCCCAGGTTAAGGATAAGCCATCCAATGAGGAGTCTATCGAAATCATCATCAAGAGAGTGTAGCCAACGACTGGGACCCCGCTTAGCATACAATCCATCACTAGCTTTGCATCACTTACAATGGTCGATGCTTAAGTGGAAAGCTCACTATGAGATGGAAACTTCCCCACCCTCACAGCATTTGCAAGGCAGGCCACCACCGCTAGTAGCAACATCAAGGGCAGAAAGGATAATAGTAATAATGTCGTCAAAATCAACTAGTCTAGGAGGCCATCCATTGCATATATTGGATCTCCCGTAGAGCATGTTGACGCAGCGAATCAGCCAGACCCTACACAATTAGCATCTACACCTAGGCCACCTGCCACCCCATAGATCACCACCACTGTCGAGTCAATGCATCACGTCGCACCAGCTCGACAAGGACAACAACCAAAGTAAAGGTGAGACTGTCGTACTAAAAGTGACTTCACACCACTAGGTGAGCCACTGAGTGTCGTTTTCCCTTAGGTTGTGTCATTACTGAGTCTCTCACCTCTCGGACACTCATTCGCCACCAAACCCACTTCCATAGTGGTATGACAAAAGCTCGTACTACGATTATCATTGAGCAATGGGGCACTCAACTGATAATTGCCACACTCTCCGAAACATCGTTCAGTATCTGATCGACAATGGTGTCATTGTCATTAGCACGTAGGAGGTAGCACCAACACTGGCACACCCTAGCATAGCTAGCCAACCCTTGTCTAAGCCTACAGGCCCCAACAATGCTAGGACCTCGGGGGTCTGTCTCTTCTCTCTTGTATCTCCTATTTCCAGCCCTTCCTTGGGGAACTCCGCCGATCTCATTAGTTTCATCTCTCCTCTTGATCCCTGCTAACTCTGTCCAACAATGCTCGTGGAGTTAGAACCTTCCATTCACGTGGATCAGTTATCTGACCAACTAACGTGTGTTGCTTCTACTCCTATACTCTCACAGGGGACTCAACCTAGCATTTGCCAGCTTGCCATGTGCCAATCCGACTCTACAAGTGCATACACCCTGGATCCTAGCAAGAGGCACAAGGAAGTAACACTAGCAGTCTCAACAACAACCCTAATAGTTTCAGTAATCTGGCCTGCAATTTCAATAGTTAGTCTCTATGACTAGCAGCAGTACAAAGCGACACGACCAACAGTAGTAGTAGCATAGCTAGTAGTAGCAAGTAGTAGGAATCAAAGTCGTATCCTTTTACATGTTTCTTCCATGCTTACTTTTCCGTTAAATAAAAACAAAAAACAAAAAAAAACAAAAAATCAAGAAAATTCCAAAAATAATCAGAAAAGCAATAAACATCAAAAGTATCCTGCATGCCAACAACATCTACCCAATGACGAAAATCAGAAAGCAAGCCTACTTAGGAAGAGAGTTGCTCCTCCTCAGTAGATACTACCCAAACAATCAGGTAGGTAAGGGAGCCACCATCCACTTAAAGCAGGACGAGTGTCCAAACTTCGTAAGAACCCTATACCTCCAAGAGGAAGATAGAATTCTAGGATGACTGATTGAGTAAGCCAAAAAATGCATAATGTGCATGGGCATAAAAGAACAAAGAAGAAAGAAGTCACAAACAGAAGTCAGCCTAAATACGAGTGATGTACGGCGTAGCTTTACCTCCATAATATACCTTGGAGAGGAGTGAGAGTATGTGCCTAGGTATCCCACATCTTCGAAGGGACTAACCACCCTTCTCCTACAGTAAAAGCCTCTAGTCTAGATCAAGCACCTATAACCTCCAAGCTAGGGATAGAGCAAAATCAAGCATCTTGGAGGGAGTAAAAAAAAAAATCAAGGAGCTCAAAAAAAGTAGGTGTGGGTCCTAAAGAGTTTGACATGGAGTCCAAATCACAGTGAGTCTAAGTACCACCACTCACCAAAGAGAGCCACCCATAGTATGTGAGTCTTGGTTAGGTCGATTGAGTTGAGGATGTCCTCCTCCTTTTTTGCAGGCATAAAGCTTTCCAAACTAACTGAGGGCAAACATACAATAAAAACCAAGCATAACAAATCAACTTGTCACTTAAATTCCTTTTGCCTGCTTTTACGTAACCATGTGTTTCCTATTTAGCATCTAACTAGGGGCATATCAGTTGCCCTTTGGTCAAGCACGCATAAGTCTACTGCAGCTTGCATCTAGAATCAATATCACTTACTAGGGACATGTCAGCTACTTTCTAGTCAAAGCACACTGCATCAGAATACTTTCAAGGGGCAAATTCATTACAATCAAGGTCTCACACTCGGCATCTTCCACCAATGGCACATCAACTACTCTTTGGCCTACACATCAGGTGGTTGTTGCAATAAGCAATGCCTTACATACAGAACTTTAGTCTCAACTCCAGCTAATAGTAGACATTCAATATGCCTACAAGCACCAAGAATTCAACAAGCATACAACAAACAACAAGCATGCAACAACATTCAACATTTGGCATTTCAACACCTAGCAAATGACACATAATCTCAACCTTAGTAATGATCAAGAAGCAAGCATTTAGTGCCCCTACAAGCATCAAGCTTGATCAGCACATAACAACAACGGTCCAGGGTGCACTTGTAGACAAGGTCCAGCCATGGCAAACTCTATCTACTAAACCGACTGATTTGGCCCCCTACATTCATATCCCTCTGTCCTTTTTCTCCCAACTTTTCTATGACAACTCACCTCGATACCAAGGGCATCTTCTAGCCTTGATATCTCCAAACCTACCCTTCGATCCTATTCTAGTGTCTTATACCTCTTAATACCAAGGATATGTTCGTTGCCTTTTTAGTATCACTCTCATGATACAAGGGGCATGTTGGTTGTCCTTTAGTATCATCGTGGCTCTTGCCTTGCGAACTATCACCAATCGCATCTTGATTGATAAGTTCATTATCCTACCTTGTGAATTGTCACCGACTGCATCTCGATTGACAAATTCATTATCCTACCTTGCAAACTGTCACCGATCACAACATGGTTGACAAGTTTGCTATCCTATCTCATGAACTATCACTAACTGCATTTTGGTTGGCAAGTTCGTTATCCTTCCTCGATAATTGTCACCGAGCATGTCACAGTTGACATGTTTGTTATCTAGCATTGTGAACTGTCATTGACCGTGTATCAGTTGATAAGTTCATTATCTTGTCTTGCGAACTATCACTGATTGCATCTCGATTGATAAGTTCGTTATCTTGCCTTGCGAATTGTCACTGACTATGTCTCAGTTGACAAGTGCGACCTACCTACGCCCTTTGTCTGCACATCGAGGTGTGCCTGCCAGATGAAAAACAGAGTTACGAGCTTGTCCTTGCTCCAGATCGAAATGCAAGAATGAATGAATGTTGTATGATGTATGGGGAGCAAGAGGGGAGGTAAGAGAACATACCTGGACACTCAGACAAGGACGCTATTGAACGATGGCTCTATCCACCTACCTTATCGTCGGTTGGGTTTCGTTGGTGAGCTTGTCTATGAACTCCAACTGCATGCTACGGTGGGGTGTTCCGTGGATTCCAGAGGTTCGAGGGAGTGTAGAGAGATGCATGAATGTAGGACGAATGAAGAGGAATGTAGTGCGCACCTTCCCTTGCCCTCACCTTATCTCACCAGCAACCACGAGCTCGGCTAGCCATGCAAGCAGCAATGAGCGTCCAGTGGCTATTCATGGTGAATGGGAGAGGAAAGATGAAGGTGGTGATGCACAGAGATGGGAGGCAAAGGAGCTCATAGGTCGTCGACCATTCTCGAGCTCATCGGAACCCATCACTGGCAATGAAAATGATATGCAGCATGTATGACTGAAATGACATGGATAAATGTAGATGAAACACGCAAAGGATGATATGGCAAAGTAATAAAAACATTAAAGAAGAACAAAGAGACACATTTGGCAAATAAAGAGAAGTACCTATAGGTGATGGGTTGTCCCTTCTAGTGGTGACTCATGGCGGCGTTTCTTCGGTGGGTGGTGCATGGTGGCTACGAAGATGGGCTTGAAGGAGCTATGGTGATGTTAGGGAAAGCTCAGTGAGGTAATGTGGGGCCAGTGATGATGTTTGGTGGTTCGAAGGTGGTGAAATGGTGGTAGCAGTTCTGGCCACTTATGAGTGATGACTGGATGGTGATGGATGGCTAGTGAATGTTGGGGACACTTCAGTGAGAGGGGAGGCTCTACTAGAAGATAGAGATGTGCTTTGGTGCAATGCAATTGATGCAAGGCCGAAAGGGAATGTAGTAGTTGATGCAATGTAATTGTTAATGTAGTTGATAACCGAAGAAGGTAAATGGGTGGCCAGAACAGGTGGCTGTGGGTGGTGGTTTGCTCAGGTACAACTAGTGCACAGAGCTAGGGGTCTAGAGAGCCCAGAGATCCAAGAGGGAGCTGGGATATGGAAGGTCTGATTTATAGAGGGAAGAAGATAGTGGTGGTCGTTGGATTAGAAAAGTTGATTAATGTGGGTGGTTTGGATTAAATCAAGTGGGACTTGATGGAGATTAGGATTAGGTAGAGGGGCTTGATGGTCCAGGAAGTTCAGGAAGCATGCCTAGATCCATGCCATCCATTGAGAAGAGGCAAATTGGTGGTCCATTAGGTGACAAGATCAATCGAACCTCCAACATTTTAATTACTAATCCAAGGAAATCGTGCCCTGACCCACGTGACTCACTTGCACTATCGAGACGTAGCTCTCCTAGGTCAGACCCTTTGGGCTGGATTTTAGGCTTGCTCCTTGATCATTGTGCCTTCAAATGGGCTAAGCTTATGGTTTTGTGGTAGTGCTATGGTGTTGGGTTGGATTTAGGATTTTGGGGTTGGTTTTAGGGTGTGAAATGGGATTTGATGTGGGATAGTGCTTCATTGCCACTAGTGCACTCTTTCGAAGGAATTTGCCTACGAGTGGTTGCCAAAGTGGGGTGTCTACAAATGTCTCTCCCTAAGCAAGGTTGAGGGACGGAGGGAACTGAGATCGATGCTCAGGGTTGACAAAAGCCACCCCGCTTGGCAGCCTGTGAGAGGTGGTATTTGCTATTGGTGTTGAGTCATTCATTCGGTGGATGCACCAAATGTCAAGACCCATGGCAGGAATGCAAATGCAGATGCTAAACGATGCAGGAAACACAAATGTGATGCTGATGATGCATGTTGATGCAAAAATACTACTAGAATGCAAATGTGTGTGTGTTGAGCTCCACTAGGGGTAGCGCAACTCCACACAATGCTAATGCAAATGTGTGTAATTTTAATGCAATGATGCATGTGTAGTGGTGATTGTGCAATGTCAAGTTTGCAATGCTGAGGATACTGTGTTGAGCAAGTAGTGCGGTAGAGGATACATTGGCACTCAATGCTACAAGAGGCATGCCAAGCATGTGATGCTGACAAGGCGAAGATGAATGATGCATGCAGTGGATTTTGGGTACGCCATGCTGAGGATACCACACCAAGCAAGTAGTGCGGCAGAGGATACACTAGCACTCAATGCTGCTAGAGGCATGCCAAGCACATGACGCTGACGAGGTGAAGATGAATGATGCATGCAGTGGAGGGGGTATGGAGGAAAATGCATGGGGTGTCAGGTACACAATGCAGAATACCAATGCCAAGCAAGTAGTGCGGCAAAGGATACATTGACACTCATTGTTGTGGGAAGCATGCCAAGCACACAATGCCAATGGGATGATGATGCAAGATGAGGTGGTATGGAAGAAATGCACGGGGGTGTCGGGTATGCAATACGGAATACCAACACCAAGCAAGTAGTACGACAAAGATACACTAGCACTCAATGTTGTGCGGGGACATGCCAAGCATGCGATGCCGACGAGGTGACAATGTGTATAAGTTGGATGTGGGGGCAATGACAGTCTTAGGCGTCTGCCAGACTGTGAAGTGTTGTTATTGACAATGTTGGGCACGTAGTGCGAATATACTATCACCAAATAGGTAGTGCTACAAAGGATACACTAGCACTCGATTCAACAGAAGGCATACCAGGCACATGGTGCGGGAGTGTGATACTAGGTTTGTAATGTCGGGATGTGATGTCGTGATGCTAAAATGGAGATATCACCGTAGTGTTGATGTAATGCTTATGTGATGTGGTGTGATGTGATGCAATAAGATGTAGTGCAATGATATGCCATGGATGCTATGCTTATATAGGGGCATGCAATGAAATGAAGTTGATGCGATGGTATGCTATGCTTGTGTATGGTCATGCAGTCATATGCGGTAAATGCTAAATGCTGTGAAATGCGATGATATGCTATGCTATGCTACATGTACGTAAGGGCATGATAAGTTGACGGACTCATCTCCGGATAGTTAGAATTATTAGTCCAAGGAGATGAGGGACGTGGTAAGGACTGACGGGCTTGTTGACTAGATAGTTAGTGCTATCAGCCTAAGGAGGGGCATGGCGAGTCCAAAACCTACCTTCCAAGAGATGAAGCATAAAAGAGATGATAGGCCAATGAACCTATTAGCTGAGAGGTGTAGTGACAGATGTACAAACTTGTCACTGAGGACGCATAAAGACAACAAGAATACCCCACTCGAAGGTGTGGTAGAGGATCAAGGGCAATCCCATGGTAATTAGGGTTACCATACCAAAGGAAGGGTGAGACGATACCAAAGGGTAGCTAAGATGCCCTTGGTATCGAGGAAGAGATAGCAAGGCAGCGAGCTTGCCGATCAAGAGAAGGCAGTCACAAGTCGATGGACCTGCCACCTCGGACAAGATGGAAATGGGAATACCATGCTCGAGGGTGTGGCAAAGGATTTGAAGACAATCCCATGGCAGTTAGGGTTGCCAGCCCAAAGGAAGAGTGAGACGATACTAAAAGGCAACCAAGATGCCCCTAGTATTGAAGGAGAGATAACAGGCCAGTGAGCTTACTATTTAAGAGAAGGCGGTGACAAGCCAACGGATCTGCCACTAAGAATGCAAAATGGAAACGGGAATATCTCTCCTGAAGGTATGACAGAGGTCAAAGGCGATCCCATGGCAGTTAGGGTTGTCAGCCCAAAGGAAGGCTGAGACGATACCAAAGGGCAACCAAGATGCCCTTGGTATCGAGGGAGGGATGGCAGGCTAGCAAGCCGACTGAGTAAGAGAAGGCAGTGACAAGTCCACAGACTTGCCACCAAGGGAGCAAAAAGTAAACGGGAATACCACACCCAAAGGTATGACAGAGGTTCAAGGATAATCCTGTGGTAGTTAGGGTTGCTAGCCTAAAGAAAAGGACGAGATGATACCAAAGGGTAGCCAAGATGTCCTTAGTATCGAAGGAGAGATAATGTAGGAGGGAAGTGGAAGATAGCTCGAGAGATACTAGGGCAAAACAGATGGCTCTAGTATTGAACCGAGCTATCACAAGAGATGCCAAAGCACCACTCATGGGTGTGTAATGGTCTTAGAGCATGCATGCATTGCTTTGTCGAGAAAGGCAAGATGTAGACATGTAGATCATCACAGACCACCCACATAGGTGGGCGGATAGGACAAGACGAGAGTGAAAAGAGACGGAAAGAAAAAGGAGGAAGGGAGGGTTACACTGTGACAAGAGAGCACTCTAGACCGCTGGAGGGGTGAAACTGATGTTGGTTGAGGTGGGTGATAATGCTTGCTTGTTGGATAAAAGATTGTGTTTTGGTCTGCTACTTGTACTAATCTGGGTTGTGCTATTGCTACGTATTCCCTAGTAGTGTTGATAGAACTTGATTGGTTGTAGGGAATTGTTGTCGTGTTGTTGATTCTACATGTCTGTGTAGCTTGTGCACTAACCAATGCCTTTGTTGTATATGTGTTTTGACCAAAGAGTAGCTGAAATGTCCCTGGTTGAAGGTGCTTGGTAAAGACCTATAAAGCAATGCAATATGCAAGCAGAAAGGCTCTAGCAAACAAGGTGGATGGTGATGTTAATGATTGTCAGGGTGAGTGCCAAAGATGGATTTTATTGTTGTAAGGAAGTATGCTAATGGATGATGTCATTGTTAAAGCAGGTTGGCATGTTTTTCTGATTAGATGCGATGATTATTGTTTTGCAACCCAGTTGACAAATTTGTTACTCTGCCTTGTGTTTTGTCATCGACTGCGACCTGGTTGATAAATTCACAGCTCTACCCTACGTTCTGTCACCAGTTTTCAGTCAACCAAATTTATCCAGCATATCGAATTACTCGACCGTTGTAGATTTTGGTCAACCAAAGAATTTCGATGTATCAAATCTTCTGTCAATTGGCAAAAGATTTTCTAGTCGTTAAACACAAATAGAGCTAAGCTTAACATTATAAATCTTGATCTAATGACACCTTAGGAAGACATCAAGTATTCACAACTATCATACTACTAGTGTTGCAAGTCTTAAGCTAAAATCTCATTCTTTGCATCCTCCCTAGCTATCTTAAGCTTCCTTTCTCATTGCATCAAACTTGGCAAGTGTTGGGAGATCATAAGAGCATTGTAAGAGCTACTGTTGTAATCAAGTTACATTGAGTTCTTCTCCTGGTTGGAGAAGGGATCACCGATTGTGGCAAAATATTGGCAAAACAACAATTATTGTTAACCAAGGAAAATAACTCGTGGTAAAGACAAGATACGCTTTGACCATATAAAAAAAGTCATACTGGAGAAAATTTATTCTTCTGAGTACGGGTTTTTGTCGGGAAAAAGAGAGGAATCAAATGATTTAATGTGATGGAGTTTTTTGTAACGTATCAATAAGCTAGAGCCATACTACGGGTTGTCTCATGCCATAAATAAACACAAACACTCAAAAAATCCGTTGGACAAGCGGATTCACAACTCTTACAACCTACGCAATCCTCAGTTCTTGGTGCGGAAGCAATTTGCTTAGCTTTACATCCATCCTAGGGTATCATTTCCAATACATCCGTAGGACAAGCTCGCACACATTGAGTACACCCTGTACATGTATCATAAATCTTTATTGAATGTGACATTTGATCTAGAAATTTCAGTTTAGGAAATAAATTTGATATGGTAAAATAATAAGTAGTGGTAATAAATGAATTATATATTGTATATACCAGACAAATCAGTAGTTTACCAGAATTTTTTTTAGAATCAATCGATTTCTGGATATGTTCACGAGAAAGGGCCAAGATACTTTAATTTTTGTTTCAACGTAATACAAGCTTATACATGCTAATCTATTAAAATTAGTAACAATTCAATTTGTGAATATTAATAAATATTTATTTTTATAATATTTATAAATTTCTATTAAATTAATATTGTAAATTATTAATATTAAAAACAATAAATAAATAAATAAAAATTATTTATTTTATTACCCATTAAAATATTATATTATTGATTATATACAATTATATGATTACAACTATTTATTCAACAAATTGGATTGATTGATACGGGTTGATTTTCTGTTACGATGGATTGACGAAACAATGGCTAGCCTGTTTGCTGCTTCAACGGCTGCAATAGCTATAACAAAGATTGAGAAAATATCTCCTTTTTAATTGACGACTATCAAATAAATCAGAAAATGTTACGAGATTTATATTAACCGAATTGAGTATAAGTTCGAGACATATAAGCGCTCTAACCATGTTTCAACTTGTGATCAATCCATAGATACCAATAGAAAATAAATAAGCACTCAAAAAAAATGCTCAAACATCATTGACTAACTCCTTATCAATCTTGAATCAATTCAATATAAATATTCGTTCAAATGGTTCAATTTTGACTAAAAATAATAATTATTATTATAGAACGAAATAAGATATTAGTGTTAGATCAAATTAAAAACCTTGCTTGTCTTATACCATTTTTTTTTCTTGATACATATTATTTTTATATTATACTTAAATAAATATATACAAGAGAAAATGAAAAAGTAAAAAAGTACACTTTATTTGAATTAGAAGGGAAAAAGGAAGTGTTATAGTAATAACACACGATAAAACAAGACATTATTTGATTTTGAATTTATGATTTCGAATTCTAAGAATTTGTACTTATTATTTACTTATTGACGAGCCATAATAATTGCACCTATCAAGGCAACTAAAAGAATTATAGAAATTAGTTCAAATGGGAGAAAAAATCGGTTGATAAATGAATCCCAATTTGTTGAACATTACTTATCAGGTCCTGTTCTATAATTTGGTTTAACCTTGTAGTCCAAATAAATCTGTAACATGACGTTTCTAGGATAGTAGTAATTAGTGAAAAAAAGAATACTTGTACAAGCCAGCAAAGTGATCCCATCCCCAAGAGTCCAAAGATGGAAATCATTATAGTATTCGGAACTCTTTGTGAACATCACAACAAATATGATGGAGACATTCATAGACCCCTTGTAAATAAGGAGCTGTGCAGCAGCTACAATATAGGAGGTCGATGAAATATATAATAAAAATATACAAACAAGAATCAATCCCAATGAAAATGCAGAAAAAATAGGATTGGTAAATAAAACCACTCCTATACTTCCTAATATAAGAACGGATCCCAGAAATACTACAAGAAGATCATGTATTGGTCCAATTAAATCCATTATGTATAAAATAAGAGGTAAATAAGTTGAAATATTTCATGACCATATTAAATAGTCCAAGAAAAGGGATATTGCCTTATTTTTTGTTCTTGTATATGATATGTTACTAATTGAATTAAATCTTAATGTAGTGCGAATTAATATAGATACAGTTATTGGACCAATTCCACTTCTTTGAAAAAGTCGATCGAATTGTATATTTCAAAATCATTATTTACATAATATACTTTCTATATGGATAATATTTATTAATTATTAGGAAATATTAACTTTATTATTATTAAATTATTATTAAGATTATATATCTTAATATATCTATCTTATATGACTAAATAGAATAATGATTAAATAAAAAAAGTATATTA
>JAMKQA010031625.1:0-21817 GCA_024699735.1 Posidonia australis
AACTGATTTAATTCCTCATGCATTGCATCTACCCAATAGTTATCATCACAAGCTTCATCAATATTTTTAGGTTCAATAGATGATACAAAGGCATACGTAACACAGCTGTGGTCAATATTGGATCTAGCTTGAATTCCTTTGGAAACTTCAACTATGATGAGTTCCTTAGGATGACCATACATGTATTGCCAATCTTTATGGCAAGGTTGTTCATTATTAAGTTTTAATTCCTTAGTTTGGTTTTCCAATGTATTTATGTTTTCCTCTTGATCATCATCAATATCTAAGTTTGTAGCTTTAGTTTCAATATTTTCTTCAAATTTTACATGCATTGATTCTTCCATTATTAAAGTTCTTTTATTGTACACTCTATAAGCCTTGCTTCTAAAGGAATACCCAAGGAATATTCCTTCATCAACTTTGGGATCGAACTTGTCTAAGTTATCCTTAGTGTTCAAGATAAAACATTTACAACCAAAAATTTTAAAATATGAAATTCTGGAAGGTTTACAAAACCAGAGTTCAAATGGGGTTTTATTTAAAATAGGTCGAATCAAAACTCGGTTTAGGATGTAACAAGCTGTATATACGGCTTCGGCCCAAAAATGCTTTGGTAAATTTCTTTCACAAAGTATGGTCCTAGCCATTTCTTGGAAAGATCTATTCTTTTTTCAATAACTCCGTTTTGTTGAGGGGTTTGTGGAGAAGAAAAGCAGTGTTCAAAACCATTTATTTCGCAAAAACTTTCAAAATCATCATTTTCGAACTCCCCTCCATGGTCACTTCTTATTTTAATGATTTTTAATTCTTTTTCATTTTGAACCTTTTTGCAAAACTTTTGAAATTCACTAAAAACATCATTTTTATTTGCTAAGAAGAAAACCCAAGTAAAGCGTGAAAAAACATCGATGATAACAAAAACATATCTTCTACCCCCTAGACTTAGTGTTCTACTTAGTCCAAACAAATCCATATGAATTAATTCGAGTGGTTTGGAAGTAGAAACAATGTTTTTACTTTTGAATGATGATTTAGTTTGTGTTCCAAACTGACATGCATCACGTAATCTGTCCTTTTTAAAATCGATTTTTGGTAGTCCTACTACAAGGTCACTTTTGGATAATTTAGATATTGGTATGGCCAAGTCTTTTATGCCATAACCAGTGATCCTCATTTGAAGATGCAAGGCAAGATAAAGTCATATCAGGTTTATGTGGAATTTTTATTTTATACACATTATTTTTCCTTTTTCCAATGAATACGACTTCATTAGTTTTGGTATCTATTATAGTGCATTCGCATTTATCAAACCTTACTTTATACCCTATATCACATAGTTGACTTATACTTATCAAATTATGTTTAAGACCATCAACAAGTAGGACATTTTCAATAGAGGGATTACGAGAGTTACCGACATTTCCTATTCCCACAATTCTTCCCTTTGCATTATCCCCGAAATTCTTTCGGTATACCGATTTCTTATGAAACGGTATGCCATTTCATCCCAGTATGTCGTTTCTGTCTTCATCTTTATCTCCTCAGTTTTTCCCAGAATTCCGATGCTAGTGTTGTTTTCTCCTACTTCGGTACACTGTTTCTATTCGGTATGCCGTTTCTGGTTTCTACTTCTTTGAATTCGGAACACCGTGAGGTATGTCGTTTTCTCCTAGATCGCTATACCGATTTTCCTTCGGTATGCCGATTTTGATACTTCATGAATCTTTTGTGAATATTTTGACTTTTTACAAAATAAACTTCACATGATTAATTACATTCTTCAATCCTTTTTCTGAGTACATACATTTACAACATATAATTTCTTCAGCCTTTTATTTCCATGAAAATATACAAAAACTTCATTAGTCCAGATGTAATCATCAAAACAAAAATATATTTCTAATAGAAACTAGGCGAGACTTCAACTCTTGGAAACTCACCTCACAATTTCTAGTCCCAACAAAAGGGAACTCCCCTCCTGGTCACCTTTGTTAAAGGCACGACTATGGAGGAGAAATCCCTGATAAACCTTCTATAATAGCCCACCATACACAAGAAACTCCTGATCTCCGTCACAGTCCTTGGTCGCTCCCAACTGCTCACTGCCTCGACCTTGGCAGGATCTACTCTGATGCCTTCTCTAGAAATCAAATGGCCATGGAACATGACTTTGCTCAGCCATAACTCACACTTGGAGAATTTGGCATACAGTTGATGACGCCTCAGAGTATCCAAAACCACCCTCAAGTGCAAGGCATGAGTCTCAACATCAGGGGTGTAGACCAGCACGTCATCAACAAAACCCACAACGAACTGGTCTAGAAAAGAGTTGAAAATCTTGTTCATTAGATCCATAACTGTAGCCAGTGCATTGGTCAAGCCAAAAGGCATGATCGTGAACTTGTAATGCCCGTACCGCGTTCAGAAAGCAGTCTTTTGAATATCTGAGTCTCGTATCCTCAACTAGTGATACCCTGACCTTAGATCAATCTTTGAGAACACGGATGCATACTGCAACTGGTTGAACAGGTCATTAATGTGGGGCAAGGGATACTTGTTCTTCACCGTGAACTGGTTCAGCACTCGATAATCTACACACTGTCGGAGCGAACCATCCTTCTTGTGGACGAACAAGACAGGTGCTCCCCATGGAGACATACTTGGCCTAATAAATCCCTTGTCAAGCAACTCCTGCAACTGAGTCTTGAGCTCTCGCAACTCCGCTGGCACCATGTGATACGGAGGCTTCGACACAGCACCAGAACCGGGGATCAGATCGATTGAGAACTCTACTTCCCTGTGAGGTGGCATACCAGGCAAATTGTCAGGGAAAACATTGGGATATTCACACACCACAAAGATGTTGTGAACACCCTACTCAGGAGAAGTGGAGGTAACTATACTAGCTAGATACCCCACGTAACTCCTGACCAAAGACTTATAAGCCCTCATAGCTGAGATGACAAGCTTAGGCTCACCCTGACACCCACCTTGCACAAAGAAACCATCCTCAGGAGACCCGAAATAAACTCTCCTCCGAGCACAGTGGATCAAAGCTGACTGTTGCGCCAACCAATCCATGGCGAGTATCACATCGTACTCCTACATGTTCATCACGATCAGGCTAGTGCCGAACTCTTTGCCATTCAGTGTCAAGTTGATAGACCGTAGATACCTCCAAGCCAAACTGTGCTCCCCTGACGGTGTCACCATGCCGAGATAAAAGGCCAGTCTAGCTTGTCTCTCTCCCAACTCAATCGTGAAAGACTCAGAGATAAAGGAGAAAGAACTCCTTGAGTCAAACAACACGTTGGCCATCCGGCCAACCACAATGAAAGAACCTGATGGCCAAACAAAATAACACCACCACACATCCATTCAATCAAGCAAATGTCCAGATTACAAAGAGATTACAACAATCACAGAGGGTTACAGAATCAACTAATCATCCTTACCCTCAACTACATCTCCTGAAGACCAAGCACCTGAAGCTGCAATGGTAAACACCCATTCCCTAGTTGGCTGTTGTGGCACGCTTCCTACTTTCTTCGGTGGTTCTAGACAAGATCTCTGAACATGTCCCACCTTCCTACATTTATAGCACACCACTAGCACTGAGGTCCACCTAGGTTGGGGACAATATGCAGTGATGTGGCCCACCTGACCACAATTGAAGCACTAGTTCCCATCGGGTGCACTAGACCCTATCTGACTGAGGTCAGTTCTGCAACTTCTAGCAAAACTCCATCGGCCTACTGAGGAAACACTAGATCTCACCTTCTACTTCTTCTCAGGGCTACCAGAACTACTGGCACTTGGAGGACCAGAGAAAGAGAATCAAGAGGTAAAAGACGACTTACCTTTCCCTTTGGGACGACTCTCTAGAAACTTTTGATGCTCGGCCTCGAAGCGATAAGCCATCCCAACCATGTCCTCCATCATTTGGCACTGACAACCCATCACCTTCACCCATAGCCCTGGGTTCAAGCCCTCCAGAAACCTTTACGCCTGCTCCTCCTCAAACTCATAGGCAGGAGCAAAACGTTCCATCTAGGTGAACTTAGTCTCATACTCGAGCACAGACATCGTGCCCTGGTCCAGACTTCAGAAATTTCGGTGAAGCTACTCCTTCACATGAGCGGGAAAATACTTGTCATAGAAGGCCACCTTGAAATCCTTCCACTGGATGCTAACAGTGATTGAGTTCGGGAACTTCAGCCACCTCACAGACTTCCACCATCTATTTGCCTTACCATCCAGTAGATAGGTCGCCAGCCGCACCCAATGCTCCTCTGGGCACGCCATGCTCTCCAACATCTTCACCACCTTCTCTAGTTAGGCCTTGCTTCCTCAGCGCTGACCTTTCCCTTGAATGGTGGCAAATGAAGCTTCGTGAACTAGGTCAGCCACTAATCACCCAATGGTTCACTGGCACTACTCTTATTAAACGAGTGAGAGATCCCATGTGCCAAACTCCTCAATTCTCCACAAACCGCCTTCCATTTGCCTACATAATCTTGGGCTCAGTCTCCTCGACAAGGGCCTTGCCCTTACAACCACAAGGTGGCATCTTGCTGGAGAAAGGCAAAGTACCTGCTTCATAGACCAAGAAACAACCAGAAAATCATGAAGAGATCAGGTGCTGACACTACCATGCATGCAAAACCTATGGAGTCTCTACACTAGACACCCTAGGTGTAGTACAACCTAGTGAACCTAGAGCTCTGATACCAAACTGTAACACCCTGCATTTTCCACAATAATTTAAAACAAATTAAATTACGGGAAAATTAAATCTAAACAGAAAATATCTATCTACCAAGAACCTATGTGTGCGGCAAGGAGACTCTGATCTATATGTACTACGCTAAACCAACCGCATATCTACACCTACAAACCGAAACCACAAGGAAAATGCATGAGTGTAGGAGTCACTCAATACGCACTCCAAGAAAACCACGGAAAACTAAACTATAATTAATTTTTCCTTTAAATTCATTTCGCAAACCATTTTCTCAAAACTTCACAAATTAGGCCCACACTGCCAAAACCACAATCGGGGCTCTACTAGCCCAAAACCACAAGCAAAGGCCCTCAATGGCCAAAACCACACATAGTGAGTCGAGAAGTTCGACACTAGGAAGCGAAACTCTGGCCACACGCAATCCGTCGTGGAGTGACCACGATGTTTTGCACTGCCACAGTGATGGCCCCTCATAGCGTCCTGCAATTCTCCCTCTCTAAAGAACCCTCAAAAGCCAACCCCTCCCTAGGATGGTTGTCCTGTCTCTCAGGATGCTACCAACTACGGGGCACATGTCCCACCCGCACTGGCCACCATAGGGTACGCCTCCACACAAAGTCCTCCACACTCGATGCTCAGGAGGGAGTGTCATACCTCCTCACCCGACAACAACCGACCCTTAGTGCTCATAGTGACAGCAGGAGCATCATACCTCCCCATCGTGCCACAAACCACAACCCTAGCCTCGAGACGACAGTCAAGGAGTCTCATACCTCCAAAACCCAACATCCCTCAGCCTCAAGTATCTCGGCCCCCAACCTCGACCAAGGTGTCACGCCCGACCACTCGAGAATGTCGTCACATTTCCTGGTCCCGATGACATGGTCCCACACTGTCACGGCTCGTACACAGAAAACCAGGAAAACTATTTTCCAAAATAGGCTGACTATCCCTTTGAAATCCACTTTCCAAAACCATTTATATCTTTTGAAACTCTTTCAAAACCTCGGCAAAATGGCACATCAGGTGTCCCAAGAGATCACCACTGACGACCCACAATCCCATCTTACAGGGACAATACAAACCAATCTGGAAAACCATTGCATTAAAATACATTTTCCAAAAATCTAGGAAAAACCCCAAAAATGCCCTAGCAGACCAGCACATGTGGAGTGTGCGTCTAGCCAGTGCCTCTGGAACTTTCGTCTGAACACTAATAGAGCCTAGACTAGGAGCCAGAGCTACTGCCGAACCCGCTCATGTGGCCCATGCAATTGGCCCGTGCCCTAAGTTTTCTGTCAGAGTTTAGACGACCTACAGTAAGGCACCTGAAAATCGCTCGAAGTTGGAGCTCCAATCGAACCCCCCAAAAAATCACCAAAACTCTCGAGTAAAAGATAAGGTGTAGACTTTTGAGTCTACTCCAAAACCCAACAAACAAAACTGAAATCCATTCACCATGCATCAAGATACAAAATCACAAAGGCATAAGGATCAAAACGACCCAAAACAAGCCAACCGCCACAAATACCCATAAATACCACAATAAATTTCCAAAAATTATAAAACATTAAATTTAGCCTAGATTACATGCATCCTAGGCATTTCTACCATTTTACACGATTTCTACACATTAGATTGGGGATACGTACCTAAAATGAGCTCTAGCGACCCTTTGACTGACTCTGGCAAACACCGGCGACCCCGCACGACCACATCCACCCTACGCCCTCAAGGATGCCACTTCGAAGCATCCCAGGCCGTCATGTGTCGCTGCATGCCGTCGTCTTCTGTTCACCCACTCTCAGGCTCTCTTTGTCTCTCACCCGCACCCACTAGTAGACGGGAAGGAGGAGTGAAGAAGAAGATGGAGAAGGAGTGGAGGGGAAAAGGGAAGGAAGGGAAGGAGGCTTGGTTGGGGCTCTGGTGTGTCAGAGAAAACTCGCCTCATGCATGTGTTATATACATGGGAGAGGAAGTCATTGCGCACCTACCCACCAACCCCCAACATACACGCACTAGTAAGTCTCTGGCCATTCACCAACCTCACCGCACACAGCCCAACTACCAACTCCAAGGCACGAGCCAACGATTCCCCGCACCAAAACACTCCCACCAACCAGCCCACAACGTGGGCCCTACATGGACTCACACCCGGGCCCACAAACATAGTGCCACAATGCACAGTGCCAACCACGTACAAGAACATGTCAACAGTAGCCGGCTCATGAGGCCCAAGCCCAAAACCACAAAACACACCAACGAGCTTGGAATAGTAACACCCGTCTAGGAATAAATACATTAAAATGTAAATAATTACAAAATAAATTTTAGAGGTGTTACATGCCTTGTTTGTTGGGTGGTTTGATTTGTGCTTGCATGCTCACAAATTATAAGGTTACAGTTACAATCTTGGGTCTTTAGTTTATTAGTTAAACAATGATGTAAACATTTTCTTTGTGTTCATTTTCGTTTGAGTTTGTATTTTCTTTTACATTCCTAGACATTTGTAGTAGGGTGCAGTTTAGTGTTATAAAGAGTCTGTATCTTTTCTTTTTTTGAGTCATTTGTAACAAATCATCATGGAAGTCAATTAGAGATGACAGAGGTGTACCACTTTTACATGAATCCTCTCTATAAACCAACTACCTCGACATCTATGGGTCAAGGTAGTAGTTCTACAGGCCAACACGGGTCCTTCTTCAACACTCCAATCTCATACGAAGGCCACTCATTTCAACTAGGAGTGGGAGAGATGAGCTATGCCTAATCTTGGAGTACCCCTCTAATGATCAATTCCCATGCATCACCCGAAGGGGCAATTAGCCAAGCCCATCAATTCATGGCCCATTCAAATCTCTCTAGCCCACAAATTCCAAATGTCCATGGATCCTCCCCCGTAAACTCCTACTTGGGCCCAATAGCCACACCGTTTATGGGGAATACATACATTGTATCACCAAACCCAATGATAAATTTCCAAGCACAAGGCCTGATAACACAATCTCCTGCTCAATATCCTACTACCCCGATCTACCCCTCGATCCCATAGATTGCACCACCTCTATCAAGCCATCCTTCACATCCTTAGCTAGGGGCAACCTCACCTTCACCCATGCAGTATCCTACACCTTCAATCTTTCATTCCTTCCAACAAACTACATGGACCCATCCGGCTACCATTCACATCATTACCTAGGGGGAACTCCATCATACAAAATGATCCAATCCTCCTTCTAGCCTCAATCTTGTACTCCTCAGTGACAACAATTCCATCAACCTCATGGGTACCAAGGTTAGGGGCAGACAACTGCTTCGAGTTTGGACATCAAGAGAATGATATCAGAAGCACTTGGAGAAGCTAGGGTCACTTCAAAAATACCGGTTGGCTTTGATTCTTCCAAGTTCCCACCTTTCACCTTGCCACTAGGTTTCAAAATGCCTAAAATGTAGAAGTATGTAGGACAAGTGATCCACAAAGTCATCTAGCAACATTCACCGTGGACGCCTTATCCTAACAACATGATAATGGACTAACAGTATACCTCTTCTTCAAGAGTCTAGAGGGAGAAGCACTAAGGTGGTTCACCAAATTCACAGCACATGATCTTAGTGACTTCAACCTGGTGCTGGAAGCATTCCTACAACAATATGTCCACTGCTTCCAACACAAGCCCACAATTACAAGCTTCCTCACCAAAAAAATGAAACCAGAGGAGGACTTCATCACCTTCGTTAGTAGGTGGAGGGACATGGCTACTACATCCGAATGCTACATCCCAGAAAGCCATGCAGTTGAAGTCATTGCGTGGAATATGACTGGTGCATTAAGAGTGAGCTTACTGATGGGCGACTTCAGACATACACCCAATTATATGATAGAGCCACAAAGATCCTTCGCAACAAAGAGGATCTAACATTCCTGGAGTACGACAGAACAAGCAAGAAGAAGGCCTCAAGCTACGCACATGAGGGCACCACAGGAGGTATGGCTCAAGCCACAGTACAGAATCAGAATCTGCTAGTCCAGTGCCAAGGTCAGTTAGTTCAGCTAATGCCATACCAAAGACACTTGGTCCAATGCTAGAGACTGCCAACACAATATCAGTAGCAAGACCATGGGCAACTAACACAGCCACAACAATAGCCTTGGTATCAATACCAGCAGCCTTCAAACTACCAAGTGTACACCCAACAAGGGCAATCACAGAGGAAAATGAGCTACAATGTTGTTCCTCTGCCACAACGCTATCATGGACCCAAGAGGCAAAACTACCCTCCATTTTTGGAGCCACTCTCTGACGTCTATAGAATACTAGAAGAGAGTAGAGACATACAACCTCTAGCACCTATCCAAGTACTGCCTATACCATCAAAAGAATGAGCATGACCGAGGGGAAATCATGTGGACCAAGATTAAGGCAAGGTTAAGGGTGCCTCAAGGAGAACAATGCGAGATTCACCCCTCTCCACTACCTAGTAATCAAATATCTCACATGGAGGCTGAGGAAGACGAAGTTACAATCCCAGAGCTAGTAGATGTTGAGTACATGTAAGCAAGCCCTAGTCAAGAACCACTAGCTAAGGAAAAAGGGGAACCTGATGCACGAATAGAGCCTCGTCAAGACACGGGAGTTGACAAGGACAGCCAGCCAGCTACTTTGCCAGAACCAATGCTCCTCCAACATATACAAGCTGACATGGACTTAGGGCCACCTAGCGTCGACGAAGAAGAACAGGATCCACCAACAATGCTTGAGTTGGGGATATGGTTAGAACCCTAGGACAACCAACCAAATAAGGAAGAAAACGACCCCGAACTAACCAAAAAGATCATCACAAAGTTCGAAGAAGAAAATATCGTCTTTTGAGATGTAGAATTGCCCATACCCAAGGAGCGATTGGCCCACTAATCATCAACGTGCACATCAATGGCAGTTTGCTTCATGGGATACTCTTCAATACTGGTGCTAGCAAGAGCATCTATTCCTTGTCCACCCTAAAGTCACTAGACATTGAAGAAATGGGGATTACCAAGCATCCCTTCTCCTGTATAGCTCATGATAATAGTTAAAATGAAGTGATCAAGACAATTCAGCTAGACATCACTGTAGGTCCCCTCACTAGCAAAACCATGACTATAGCCATGGAGCATGATCTGGTTGAATCATTAATCTTAGGGCGATCCTGGTTGGCAGAAATTGGCACTATTGCCTGCCCTATACATCAACTTCTCAAATTCAAACATCAAGGTAAGTGATCATCATCAGAGCTAATCATTGGGTAGACTTTGGGATAGCATGGGAACCTTCAATACCAGTGTCAAGTGAAGAATGACCCCCAACGGAGCTATACGATGAAGAACCTCTAGAGGAATGGTACGACTCAGACACTTGGTATGAGGAAGGGCTAGATTCTCAAATGTTCCAAGATGTGATGGGGGAAAATGCCATGCGGCCCATGTATGATGAATATGCTGATTCAAATTGGTACTACTTAGAAGTTGCAATCAACTTACTCTACCAACATCCATAAGCAACTTGTGCTAGAGAATAACCTCCGCCCAAGCCACCTGATCCTATAAAGGAAGAGGAGCCTGGCAGGGGCATCGTTGAATGCATCAATTAGGGAAACCTCCATAGGCCCACCTCTGATGTAGACAGAGGCCTAATACAGCGTTCGTAAGGACACCAGCCCACCAAGGACACGTCAGACAACCAAGTCAAGATCAGTCTAACTGTGACCCTAACAAGGCAAAGACTGGGTGCAAACCAAAAGAAAAGTCAGATGATGCACCATCAACACCTCAACCTCCAGTACTAGAAGAAGTAAACCAAGAGGAGTCTAACTGCGATCCTCACAAGGCAAAGAACGAGCATAAATCGAAGGAGAAAGACAAAGATGTGCCATCCCCAACAACTGAAACTCCAACCCCAAGCCTAGGCTTCTGCAGCCACCCTGCAGGTAATGCCTTCCATCTGGAAAGGGCAGTGCATAGCTCTACCGAGCCCGATTAGGGGCAAGGTCATTTCTTTTGCAAAAACTTGTAAATAAGACATTAATTTCCTTTCTTTATTAAACATTTCCCTTTATTTGTCTTTGTTATTCTGCATGCTAGACTAGGTTGAAATAGCAATAAAGAAAATAATAATGATGATGATTGATGAGTGTGGATCACGCCTAACGCTTTAGAACATTAGGCAAATCTACCAAGATATTATTTAGGGTTTTCCTTAATTAGAGGATGTAACACCCACAGAAGGTCCACCCAATTGGGTTGGATGACTCGAAGATCTCTCCAAATTCTTGGAAGTTACATGTACTCTAGAAGTACACCCTTAACTGAAGCCTAGAAAGGACTCAAGACTTAGTACTAGTCGAGGAAGAAAGTTGTCTTCTACATGGAAAAGAAGCTATGCAGCTAAGGGTAAACTTAACCTTGTCCTACCCTCACATACATGACACGAAAAGATAAGAGCAAGGCGGGCTCAAAGCTTAGGCATATCATAATAGCCGCTTGCCCAATGTAACGTGCAAGGAATCCTAGCATAAGTCTGAAAAGGCAATGATGGGTGAGCACACCAAAACAACTTAGAAAGGTGACTAAAAGAGGGGAGAGCATGAATGATCGAGTATGTAATCATAGCATAAATATAAGAAGTTAGTGATGGGCAAGTGCTCAAAACGGTGTGAGACAACCGACAAATAAGTAGATGTGTCGTCATAGCATAAGTCCAAGAAGGCGGTGATGAGCGGACATCTACCAAAAAATAACCAAAAAGGGGAACTCCAAAAGAAAAAAAGAGAGAGAGAAGGAAAAGATGGCAGCAAGAAAGATATCCAACAAAGAATGAAAGCCAAAAAAACCTCTTGGTAAGCAGCAGGTGCATAGAGCCAGCCAACCATTGGAGAATGACACTAGAGCTATAACCGACACCGAGAGTCTGCTAAACCTCAAGTCTCCCCCAACTCTTCCACACATAGGCAGGGGCATAAAACTTTAGACGCTCAAGGATTGAGTAAATAAGGGAGTTAATAATCAACAAGGCTAGTGTATGGTCCTGAGTCCTTAAAAGGTCAAGGACTAATAAAAGTGACCACTCGCTCACCTTGGATAATACAAGGCTGTGATGCTAGATGCATGAGAGGAAGGTGTGACCTCACACTCATTGTTAATCAATAAAAAAAACAAAAAGAAAATCAAAAAATTTAAAAAATAAAAAAAATCCCAAAAAAAAAATAGGAAATCAAAAAATCCCAAAAAAGTCAAAAAATCATAAAAAACCTAAACAAAAAAAATAGTGCCATCCACCTTACCTACAAGTCAAACCTAGTAAGTAAGGAAACTAGAGTTGGTCTGGCTGATAATGTAACAACTGATCCACTAGGAGTCGAAGTTGACATCTTACCCAAGTGTGCCCCCATGGCTTGGGTGCATCTTCTCCACAAAGACATTGGCCTACAGTGATCTTTAAAGTATTTATGGATAACTTACAATCGACATCCAATGGGCTCCAAATTTCCTTCTCAACTGAGGCGAAGACTAATTCCTGCCACCTTATTTTAAGCTTAGGGGAGTCAAGAGATAGCATTACAGTACCTTTTCTAGGCAACTTAGCCAACTCTTCTAAGGAGGGGAAACGTACACCCTTTGATTACTAACATGCTATTGAGTGTGTAGGTACCACTTGGTGTTAGTACATCAAGCCCTACCATGAGGCTGCATCATGTCCCATCATGTGCATCACATTTGTCCCACTAAGGATGCATCAGGTCCCACCGTGCATATTAAAGTCCTGATCTTGCATCACATCAAACAATATCTCCCGCCTTTGTAGTCACTACCATGTACACAAATGCAGCCTTGACCAAGAGGCAAAACCCCGATTTGGCAAAGGAAGGGTTTACTCCCTCACCCAGTTCTTCTTTCATAGAGCCCCTTTACTTGCCAAGTGGAGTTGTGGGATGACGATCCTTTTTGGAGAGTACTGGTCACACGTAGGGACAGAAAACACTTCACCACAACAAATTACAGTCATGCATCTTGCTTATATCTGTATGGCTAGGGACCACTCGTACCCCGTCAGCCTAACCTATCATATAGACCATTCATTGCATTGTATGTTGACCTTGCATAGGCATTTGTGTGCCTGAATGATGCATGGGCCTTGCTGCATAGGGCCCACATAGGGTATCTGGACATGTCTTCATGTGATGCCCATGCCTGTCCCGTCCTGAAATCCTTAGAAGCTTGGTAGGTCATCAGGCCAGTAAGGATCATCAATCCATCCTCCTATCGGGCACCCATTGGCCGATTGTGAGGGTAGCTCTCCATTGATGGGCTCCAACGATGCATGTACCAAAGTCATGCCATCATCTACATCGTGATCAATTCGGATGGTGACTACCCTCCCTTAATGCTTGAATTTGAGGCATTGATGTATTGGGGAGGCAACAACCATGATTTCTGCCAGCCAGGATCTCCTTAGAATTAGGGGCTCAGCTAGGTCTTGTTCCATGACAACGACTGTGGTAATAGTAGTAGTCTGGGAATCGATAGCAATGTCTAGTTGAGTTGTACCAACCGCATCTCTTATGCCTCTATCATATGCTGTGCAGACGAAGCAATGCTCTATGATCTAGTCTTCCTCAGCGCCTACGTAGTCCAGGGTGGATATGGAGTAGACACTCCGACTAGCACCAGTGTCAACGAGTACTCCTATCAAATGAAAAGTCATTAACTATCACAGAGATGATTAATGAGAGAGAGCGCTCCTCTAGTGGTAGCAGTTCTGTATCTTTAAAGGTGATGTCCACCTGCTCAATATCTGTAATGCTCCCACTAGATGGTATGGAGGAGTCTCCATGATCTAAATTGTCAGGCAGTTGCTACTCATGGTTGAGAAGGGTGTCGATGTTATCCAGGAAGTCGATGTCATGGTTGCAAGCTCATCTGGCTGAGGGTCCCATGTATCATCTGTCTCTTCATCCCATTCTTCATCATATGGGACTTCTAGGATTGGCGTCTTTGGCTCCTTAGATTCTTCTTTTTCAACTTCAGGTGGTCCTAAATCTAGGTTTGCTTCTATGTGCTGAAAGGTTACCACTTGAACTAGAGCTGTATGCTATCTGTCCTTGGTGCACATATGGGCCACAACATGATTCGATAGAGGGTTCTGATGTATCTGCATTTTGGGTTGCCCTACTTGAGTTGTCCTCAACTCTTCTTGAGAGTAGTCCACATGATCTCCCCTTTGTCATTCAGGTCATATATTTTGTCTTTTACTACAAAACACTCATCTAAAGTTTGTCCATTGCTTTGGTGGTAAGGACAATACTTTGTCATATTTGCATTGTGAGTGTTTGGCCTTGGCATCGAGAGCTACAGATCTCTACTCTCAACCACGATCCTGAATACGCCATTGAGCACTTCTAGGAGTGGTGGATAGTGTTTCCGTTTTGGCCCTTTGTAAGCCTGAGGTAAGGGGCCATTGTGGTAGCTTCTTTGCCCTTATTGTTGCCCCTATGGCTACCCCTTGTATTGATTGTTTGATTGTGCTTGTTGCGCATACACAGGGTATGCTAGTGGTTTTGCTGCTACCATTGTTGTGGCTATGGGCATTGTGGTTGATACTACTTTGGAGGCCCTTTGTATTGATTTGTTTGGGGTTGTGGGGGATGTTGACGCTGTTGGATCAGAGATTCCTAGTGTTGATGATCCTTGCGTCCCCTTTGACCTTGCTACATTGAGATACCGTACTACAAAATGTCTAAAAGAAAGGTAAAAGAGAAGACACAAACTCAACGTAAAGGGACTCGAAGAAGACGTTTGTGCAGTTGTTGGACCGAGAACTGGAAACCAAAGGTCTGAATTGACGTCCCTACACCCTATTGATACACTCGTGCAAACAAATTATTCTGCAGACAGGTTACTCAGTGCGCTCTTGTCACTTCGTCGTTTACTGTGGCGGTGCAACACGTCACCAATAGAGTTGGCGATGCTGGAAGTCACTTGTCAATCAAGCGACTTGTGTCCTTGGTTGCTTCAGCAACTGAGATCTGTCTTGGACTGACCAAACGCCAAACAAACCTAATTATACAATCAAATTCCAAACAGAATGCGGCTTTTAATGGGTTTGGAAAATTAATTAGCAACTTGATTAACCTACATTCTCTCAGTAAAGTAGGTTCCTATGGCAATGGTGAGGCCAACTCTAGGGACACTAAGGTTCACTCAATAGGATTTTGGCTCTTTGGTACCGCTCTTTGACCTTTGTTAGGGTCCACCAAGAGGGCCTAGACTACCAGTTTGTCTCTAAAGAGGGGCCCACAACCTAGGCTTCTATCCTTAGAGTCAGTCCTAGCAAACCACAAAGCAATAAATAAACAAAAAATAGCAAGATGTCAAGTATCTACGAAGGCTTATTACAGACTCAAGGAAAGAGGAGGAGTTTGAAATAATCACTAAGGACACATTAGGTTCCCTAATCTAATAATCACAACCAAGAAAGAGCATGGGTGAGCGACTAGCACTAGCCAAGTTCACTTTGCTTGGTTGATCAAACTAGACAAGAAATCCCAAAGAATTGTAACCTTGCTATCAAACAATTAGTTTCCACCTTATTGGTGAACAAAAAACAAACCTAAAAACCCATAAAAAACTAAAAGGCAAGTGGATAGGAAATTTTTTCTCTTTTTCAACTACTACAAATAAAAAAAAAACAACGCAAATTACAAAAATAAAAAAACTACAGTGAAAAGGCTATGTCTATTCTCGTCACCATTCTGGGAGGCGCCATAATGTGTTGTCGACTGGAGTTAGACGAGACATGTTGCTTGTGGTATAGGTGACTAGGGGTCAGAGTCGTATCTATTATGAAAATACCTGATAGAAGGCTTGGAGCATCATGAAATCCTACGCATGCGACTCCCACGACCTAAAACAACACCTAGATCAATGAAAATAAACAAGAAAAATAGAAGGGAAAGTTGCATGGGGGTTGGCTCAAAAGTCGGTCCCATCGTGATAGCCAATTTTTTGTAGGAGGATGAGGATCTCTTTGTGTTTGCTCCTGATCTGACGAGGAAACTTCAGATTTGATGTGAAGTTGTGGTCGTGGATTCACCGACTCATCGAATCAATGGTTGGATGTTGTTCAGTGGCTTCCTCATGCAACATAGCTCCTCTTTTCCCTTCAAAACAAACAAATCTAGATTAGACCAAGGTGAAATAAACAAAAAACAGAAAGAACATGGGAAAACATGACTAGATGAACCAAGTACTAACCAAAGGTTGTCCCCACATGCATATGCTATGGGTCTAATATGAAATGTGATAATAAAATCAAAAAGAGTGATTGAATGATACTCCCTTCATCCTCGTGTATGCAACATGGAGTGGATGAACTAGAGGCACGAGCATAGAGTTGGGACTGAAGAGAAGGTCAGGGTCTCCCTACGAAAATTCGGTAGGGCTTCGCTAGGGTTTGCTCTTTCTAAACAAAACTATCTCATAATTAAAAGGTCTCCTTTGACCTAGGGGGTCTAGGGGTCTATTTACAGATGCCAGGATTTGAAAATCTCGTCAAAATGGATTCCAAAAGCTTTTAGAAGCAATCAATTCAAAAATGAGATATTTTAACCTCATCACCCATGAAGTTGGCAACACATTTAGATGTGTCGCCACATGGACAGGCGATGACCCAAGGTATTATATGATTTGGAGCGAGAAAATAGCTTAAAATATCTTTTTGGGTTCAGTCACCGCCAATGCTAGCGTCGAGTTCTAAATATCTCCTCGTTTAAAAATAAAATCTAAAACTAATTCAACAAATATCTAGCAATGGTAAATGACTCGTCCTGACTTTTTCAAACTCTCTCAAAATCGCTAGAATATTCTAGAAGATATTTGAATTCAAAATCAAATTTTAAATCCAAATTCAAAGTTAAAATCGAATTTAAAAGATAAAATCTCCAATAATTACGAGAATTAAATATATCTACAAGAAATTCCAGCCTCGTAATTAAATAAATAATCGGAAATTAAGAATATGTTGAAATTATCTTTTTAAATTATAGATAATTCTAGCATTTAAAAAGTGATAATTATTATCATATCTTGTTTTGGATCACGATAAAAATATATGATATTAATCCTAGCGTCATCCATTTTTCTAGAAGTTTCTGGAATTTTCTGGTATTAATAAAGATTTATATGATATTCCATAAATAAATAAATACTTAGAAAATCCTAGAAATTATAATAATCATGGGAAAATCATGATAATATTTATAAATATCCCATTTATTACATTAAAGCCGAGGATGACATGCTAATAAAAGGACCTAAGGTATTAAACACCTACTGAGATGGCATTAGATGCTAGTCACCTATGTAAAAGATGATGAGATTTGCCGCCTACTAACATGGCGTTTAGATTAGTCACCGCTCTTGAAGGTTCCATTTGGTCCTTTGCATTTTACCCCCTGTATTTTAGGTTAAATCCAGAGAAGTTCCTTAAAAGCCCAAAAAATACTCAAAAATCTCATGAAATCAATAAAACATCTTCTTTAAACTCAAGGTACTCAAATCTACCACCAATTTGACTAAGATGAGAGCATTAGCTCTATCACAGCTAGTGACTAACCAAAACATTCAAGGGACTTAAGCATGTCACTAGATTGATTGGGTTAGCTCTGCCATAGCTAACAACCTTGAACCAAGTAAAATCGAGAATGTTTTCTAGGGAAACTTGAAATATCTGGAAGATAGAGCATAAAATCCTCACTCTTATGATCTAGGGCACCTCAAAGGTTTCTATCCTAGATGACTCTGGGAATTGTAAAAAAGGAATATCTACAGTACTAAGCAAGTAAGTGTGGTTAACGGGCCTTGGTGAGAGTTCAAGAGAGGAGATCCATGCACAAGTGGGACCAGTGTACTCTTAGCCATTCCTGAAGATTGGTGTTGTGCCAGGAACTACAGTGTTTGGTTGATTACTCCCTGAGGCAGTTGATGTGAGTTGGCTACCATTGAGCTTCTAGTTGCCCTTGTGAGCATGTGAGCAAACAAGGCAATCCATGGTTGGGTGTAGCTGGTCTCTTCCTTGTCTCCAATTTCTTTGTCAATATACTGTACTTGGTCCTCATTTGGAGTAGAGACTACGGGGGGAGGACTTCTAGTAGGGTAGTTGTATGGTATAGACACATGAGGAAACTTCTAGTGAGCTCTCCACTGTATGAACTTTGCAGTGTCTATCTGCTCGGTATTGGATGCAGGAGGGTTGAAGAGGAACTCATGCTAGGTCTTAGAATTATTATCCTATGCTGTTGAGGTCGAGGCAATCGTAATGGCCTAGACCGTGCTTGATGTGGTTGACATGATGAGAGGGTTGACGTACGAATTTAACCACTTTCTATGGGTCTCCGACAGCATTGACTGACCTCCATGATGGTGTATTACAACTGACTCAAAAGAAAAAGAAAATTACAAACTTTGTGCAATGTTGCACTATACCCTACGACAAATGTCTAATTGTGTGAAAGAAATACAGACTCGAATGCAAATAAACACAAAGAGGATGTTAATGACTCCGTTTAACAAAGAAATTGAAGACTCAGGATTGTGATAGTATCTCTATGACCTGTAATTGCATGCATAGACCGAATCGACTTGCAAACAAGTCAATCAGAACTGACGTCGCCTGTCAATGTAGCGTCAGCACATTGCCAGTCAGGTGGCGATGAGGAGCATCGTTGATCAATCAGGTAGCATGTGTCCCTGTCTTGTCCGGTAACGGAGATTTGCCCTAGACAGACCCAACATCAAACAGACCCAATTAAGCAATCAAATTTTGAACAAAATGCAGATTTTAAAGGGATTGGATAGTTGATTAATGATTTGATTAACCTATGTTCTCTCAATCGGTTAGGTTCCTATAGCAAAGGGATGATGCTAGCTTCAGGGGCTCTAGGGGTCACTCAATGGGATTCGGTACCGCTCTTTGACCATTGTTAGGGTCTACCAAGAGGGCCTAGACTATGACTTTGTCTCTCTAAAGAGGGGCCCACAATCCAAGATTCTGTCCATAGGGTCGGTCCTAGCAAACCACAAAGCGATAAATAAGCAAGAAATAGCAAAGTATCTAATAGGGTTTATTACAGACTCAAGGAGAGAGATGGAGTCTAAAATATGTCCCTAGGACACCTTAAGTTTCCCAAACTAGTAATCACAACCAACACAGAGCATAGGTGAGCAACTGGCACTGACCCAATTCACTCAGCTTGGTTGTTCAAACTAGTGGAGGATTCTTATGGAACTACAACTTTTACTATAATCAATTAGTTTCCACCCTATTGGTGGATAGAAAACAGACCTAAAAATCGTTAGAAAAACCCAAAAGAGATAGTGGACAGGAATATTTTTTTTCAACTACTACAGATCAAAAAAAAATGGCACAAACTATTAAAAACTGGGGATCTGTAGTGAAAACCCTAAGTTTGTTCCCATTGCCGCACTAGGAGGCATCACTATGTGTCACTGACAGTGGTCAAAAGAGTCACGTCGTTGATGGTACAAGCAGTTAGGGATTAGAGACCTATACATTAGGAAAAACCTGATAAAAAGTTCTGGAGTGTCGCAAAATCCTATATACATGACTCCTATGACCTAAAATGATACCTAGACTTACGGAAATAAATAAAAGTGGAAGGGAAAAAGGATGCTCATGTAGCACAGGGCTTGGCTCAAAAGCTGGTCCCATTGTAATCGCTAATTTTGTTGTTAATGTTTGCTCTTGATTGATTCTATTCAAGGTAGAATTTGAGATATAGTTGAGAGTTGTGGTCGTGGATTCTCCAGCTCACTAGATCGACGACTGGATGTCATCTAGCGGCTTCCTCATGCAACTTGATGTCTTTCCCTTCAAAACAAGTGAGTTCGAATTAGATCTAGTTGTAATAAATAAGGTTAGAAAAGCATAAAGTAACATGAATGGATGCAACTAATACTAACAAGGGGTTGTCCCCACATGCATATGCAATCGGTTATCTAAAAATGCAATGAATGTAAATAAAAAGGAATTGGAAGACACTCCCTTCACCCTTGTGCGATTGACATGGAGCGAAAGAAGTGGAGGCACAGGCGTAGCTCTGGAAGAAACGAGATGGGGCTAAAGGATTGTTTTTTTCTAGAGGTTTCGACATGGCTTTCCTTGGGTTTCACTCTCTGAACAACCTCCCTCAGAAATCTCTCCAGCATCTTGGGATCTCAATGTCTAGGGGTTTATTTATAGGCACTAGTAATTAACTCATAATTCATGCATATTTTATTCCCATATTTGTCTAGTGTATTCCCATAATAATAATCTATGAAAAATAAGGGGGAAAAGAATAATTGTGTCAGAGAAGAAGATATTTTTGTATGAAAAATTCTAAAGCTACGTAAAGAGGTCAAACACACATTTTCCATGTACCTAAATACTTGTAAAATATCAGTCAAGCTATGGAAAAAGTCAAAGAAGATCCTAGATGACATGGACACCTCCTAGGCACCCAGATGCAGATCTGATGCCTCCCAAGCACCTGCACAGATATTTTTAACTTGATCTTCTTTGAATAAGATTCTCACTTGTAAATATCTTGTATTCAAAATTCAAGATTAAATTTTGTATTCAGATTTGTCTCTAACATAAGCAAGTCCTTGTAAGCCTATAAAAGGACCCTTTATTTAGATTTATGGAAGCAAAAGGTTTTAGACTCTCTTTCTTTTCTTGTATTTTGGGAGATCCTGAAGATCATCAGTGTAATCTCAGGTTACCTTCAATAAAAAGTTTTTTATTTAATTATGTCTTCTCTTTCTCCTTCTTCCCCTTCTTTTATTTTAATGTTTTAGGTTATCATGCTTGCTTAATTTTCTAGATCTAGGGCATAGATAAAGTTTATTTAGATTAAGATTTGTGATCATGTTTTTTTCTCTTTCTCATTGTGTTTCATGCAATGAATATGTGGGTTGGATGTATATTACATAGACCATTCAATGAATCGAAAAATGTTGATAGATTAACATTCATTTCATCTTTTTAGTCTATGCTTAGGGAAGATTTAATTGAAGGGCGTGTATATAATCTCAATTCCATCATATGTCATCTGATTTAATTTGATTTGTGTGTTTTTATTCTTTGACTTGATAGTCTATGGTGCATTGCATATAGACTATACTTGTTAAGATAAGAATCATTAAATCAAGTTATTTAAATCAATAAAAGGGGGAGGGAGTAAACATGATCATGCATTCTCAATTCTATATAAATAGATTCAACACCCTACGTTTTAATTAATTGGAAAGCATTCTAATAGTCTAGTGTTAGATTTTCCTTTTCATATCAACTTTCTCAACTCCTTGTTTTCAATAACTGGTAATAAATCTTTGATTCTAAAACACTTTTTTTTGTGGGAATTGACCTGTATTTGCCACATACTACATAATACGTCGTGCACTTGCGGTAATTAAATAAGACACATCAAGTTTTTGACACCGTTGCCGAGGAACTATTGTTTTAACATCGATTTATTGTCAGTCATTCCTTTCTTTTAGTTGGTTAAAAAAAAATAAAACATCTACTTCATTTTATTTTATTTTCTTTTCAGAGACATTTTTAGAGATCTAGAAGAGAAAATGATAAAAAAAAAATTCCCAGGTCAGAGATTTCTGTTATATTTTAAATTCAAATCTTTTTTGGAATTTTCTAGAATCCTAATCTAGGGTTTATATTTTGCTTCGATTTTTGTTTTTTTTTCTCGATCACTAATTTAAAAGTCGAGCATAAACTTGAACCCAATAAAAAATTTTCATGACAAGATAGAAACCTATTCTTTAGGGGTTACATCATATAGTGTGTGTGACCGTGCGCCCGACCCAGAGGGAGGGGGAAGGGGGGAGACCACAGCCATGTCGAGATGGCGAAGGCGCAAGGATAAAAGAAAAGAAAAGGGAGTCGCCACCTAGTCTTTTAAGGGAAAGACGAGGAAAACCACAAAAGGATGAATGCATGGAATGCAAATGGGAAGGCTGGA
>JAMKQA010031626.1:0-15198 GCA_024699735.1 Posidonia australis
GCAACCAACCGCCAGCCACAACCACCAGCAAGGCCAACTACCAGCCTCAACCACCAGCGCCAACTACCAGCCTCAACCACCAGCCCACACGCAAGCGGGCCCCCCAAGCATAGAGCCAAACCACGCACAGGAACACGCAAAAAGAAGCCAACCCACGAAGCCCAAGCCCAAAAGCACCAAACCACACAATGGGCCTCGGAACAGTAACACCTGTTCAGGAAAATAAAATTCATAAAATGTAAATAATTACAAAGTGAATTTTACAGGTGTTACACTATCAAAGAAAGAAGAGTACATATATATAGGATGGATAGAGAGATCTATATACTAAATGGATATCCAATTACCCATTAACGTATATCTAAGGATATAAGATAAACTAGAACTCTAACATACACCATTTTTGCAAAGTGAAGATTAGACTATAGGCATTTTTACCAAGGCCTTTGGATCTCAGTATTTTTCATTATTATGTGGTATGCTGAGCATAATAGATATATGTGCTGTAACTTGAGAGAGAGTATTAGATGTATTAGTGAATCTTGTGGATCCATATACCTTGCATAGTCTATATATATGCCTTGTATTCTATGATTTTATTATGCAATTTAGGTTGTTTTTCTCTACACTGTTGATGAGTATCAACATTCCTTGCATTGAAATTCTTTAATTTCTTATCTTATTAGTTTACTAAGGTTCTAGTAAGCTTTATATATTTTTGTGTGTTCCAGATTTTCCCTGCAGACGTGTATTTGGATGAAGTTGTTCATATTGCCAGGTTTTCAAGGTATAGCCTTTTTTTTGTCAATATTCATTGTATAGCTTTTGACATGTTATTTGTATTGCTAAGTCCTGATATATCCATACATTAATCATTTTCTACAAATGATATAAAATCTTCTCGGGGAAAAGGGATTGGGATTTAATTATACATGCCTACACGGGTTCAGAAACATATTGGTTGACCCACATATATAACACGTTTCTTAAATGGGTCCTGTGAGAGTTTAGCACATTCAACCTATTTCTCGTATATTTTTGCTGGAACACTTATAAATTTAAATTCATAAATGTACTCTTTGATATCTCACTGAATATGCATTAAGGACATTAGGAAAAGCACAAAAATTAATGTAGAGTTTAAATGAGAAGCATGTGCTTACACTAATCTTAATTATATCCTTTTAATTTTTTGACTTTAGTTTGCGTAAATTAAGATGGAATGAATTGACTTGTACAAAAGGGATTGGGCAGGTTGTTCAACACATATCTAGCCTGATCTATCATCTTATGTGGGTTGGTGGGTTCTGTCGTGTTGATGTGTATTTTATCTCGGTCGTGTTCTGGTGGTAATTTCCAATAAGTTGATCTTGAGGGGTTTTTCTTGTGTTATTTTTGTGGTAGTAGCTGTCCTTCAAGTTTGTTTGTGTTAGATGCCACCTGTATGTAATTTTTACTGGACTCTCTTCAATGGAATTTGGATCGTCCCACCCAAAAGTACAACATCAAAAGAACAAGCTAATTGGAAATGCATTTCCCAATTGTCTTTCATCAACATCGTCTAACATTTTGTATCAATTATATCATTTTATGTAGATTGATTCAGGTTTTTATCATTCAGTTTAGTAAGGCTGTTGTTGGATCATGTATCATGTATCGTGATGTCTGTATTTCTTGTTGTCAAAAAGTTAGAATTTATCTCTGAAGCACATTAGGCACGACAATTCAATGAGAGTTAACCTCTGATGGTATTTTGTGAAAAAATAGGTGCTCTTTGTGTTCATTGCTAAGACAAATTCAGCAACGGATTCTTCTGTGCAGTCTAAGGCTTTTAGTGATCAAGGAAGTTAACAACTCGAGGTGAGATTCTCAAGTTTTGCACATTGGCGTCTTCATATTTAGAAAATTTGTTTTATAATCAGTTTATTCTTGTTTTTATTTGATGTCTTACATATGAAAATTGCTTTGAGATTCATGATTTCAGCTTAGATTTGCTTGAAATTTTGTGTTCTCATGAATGGTTGAGACCCAAAACATACATAAAACATGACATTTATACTTGCATGCGATGATCGAGGTAGCATTAGTATGAAGAAGTTTGAGATAACGCGTGGAATAGAAAACTAATCAATCCTTGGCTCTACATTCCTTTAAGACTGTTTAATTTGCGGTATTTGGAAGGACTCAGTGGGGTTTAGAGGGGAACATCTTCACATGTTAGTTTTTTGCTTCAGTCAACTGACAAACTTTGGCTGAGAAAAGCCAGATTCAGTTGGAGTTGTAATTCTGCCATAAAAAAGGCCAGCAAACAAACTCACATAATTGGAATTGTTCTCTCTCTCACATCTATAATAACCTCTCCTATCCTGCAAAAGAATCTACCAAACAGAATACTTTCAGTTACAGCCCTTGGATTTTCAGGAAACAAAGCCTAAATAGATAATACTCTTCCATTGATTGGTGCTGACTTCCTTTCTGTGGAAAATATCGAGGACTTCTGGGAAGTGTGGTTTGAAAAGGGAAATTTTCTTGGGAGAAAATGGGGGGTATGGCTCATGATGCCATGTGCAATATGGTGGCTAAAATGGCTAGTGCAGAATGTAAAAATTTTCACTGGGGAAAACTGTGACTTCATCACTTGAAAGAGGAAGAAGGTCTTTGAGCTAGCAATAGCTTGGTACACTTTCAGATTTGCCGAAAATTAGAACACTGATGGGGAGATCTCTGTTTGGTTGGAGGGTCTTGTCTTCATATGAGACCTAAAATGGTGTTTTTTTGACTGAGTTTTTCTGATTTTTCTTTCTATTTCTCCTGGTTTCGTTTGTGAAATCATTTTCTTTGGTTTTTGTTCTGACCTATCTTTTTGATGGGTCTTCTCTGTATTTTCTGTTTTCTGGTTTTCAATAAAATTTGCCACCTTACCATGTAAACAAGAAAATACAGTACCATAATAAGCTAATCCTAAATCCTTAATATATGGTTATCTATAATGGGCATTTTTTTGTCTAAACAAGCTTGCTTGGATTTTTTTAATGGAGAATTTTATCTACAAGTGTGTGGTTTATTGACATTTCGTATAGTTTGATGCATTTCAAACTGACGTCTATAGTTACAATTTTTCATATGGATGAGACCCCTCCTTGCCTCTCACGTGAACCAGAGCCACAAACCCATTCCATTCTGCTTATCCATTTTTCCTGATAGCCAAAGCCCAATCCTGATCAGATTCCCCTTAGTGTCTGTGCTCCCATTTGTTGCTTTTCATACGAGGTTTTAGTTCAGATCTCATCTAGCTTGTATGCATTTTCTCTTCACTCTTCCTTGTGGTGCTTTTTTCTTTCACCTTCCTCCTTTAAAATCTCTTCTTCTTCACTTATTCTTAAATCCTCTCCCTTCATTTGCTCTTCTCCTTGCTTCTACATGATGACAACAAGTACTTCATTTGATTTTAATTCTTGTGTGTATGATTCTGTTCAAACTCTGTGTGCTATTCTAAGAGTTTGGGGGAGCGTGTTAGATAATAATACATGTATGAGGGTGGTGTTATTTCTTTCCCATGTTACCCTAGTGGCCTTTGTATTCTCTATCGAAGGAGCATTGCTCCATGATCAATACATCTAATGCTTTTACCCCATTTTACAGTTACATAACCAGGTATGATATGGAAAAACAGCGTATAAACTTAAAAGCAAATGGTGATTTTATTTGTTTTTTATTTGTTAGGCAATATTTTTTGAAAGGTCATGTGTAAATTGTTTTGTCTTTCAAACTTCTCTTTAGTTATTACATTTATTTTACCTTGGTTTTATTCTTCTCTTGATTCATGAACTTCAAAAGAACTTTTTTTTTTGTTTTGTTTTATAAACTAGTTTATTGAACTTCATTTGTTTTTCTCTTCTTTTTGAAGTTGTTTATTTAGTTTAAATTTCTTTTGTTAGGGTGTTTTTATTGAAATTGTTAACTGAATAAATAATGCCTTTATTAGGCCTGACGATTTTCGTGAGAATATTATCTTATCATTCTGGACATATAACACATCATTTGGGTTGCTTAAGTTGCTCGTGGGACCTCATGTAAGGGTTTGATGAGAAGGAAGTCATTGAGCTTAACCAAAACCAATGACAACATCGTTTTACTTTGTTGGACAAATTATGTGAGTCAATCAATTGCTCTCATGACTCATGACTCATGACCATACATAAGGGTTCAATTAGAAGGTAAACATCTTTTCTTCTCTCTATCACTTCTTGATAGAATTTACAAAATGATAACCCTAACATAGTTGGTATCGAAGGTGTGATGGAATAAGAGGCTAACAACGACAATAGAGAAAAATCAATGAAAAAAGTATAAGCCATCCAACACAACTTGAAATTGCTCTTTCTATTACACAATTTCGACAGCAATGTTGCACAAATGACATGGGTCCTATTTAAAAAATTATATATTTTTATTGCCAGTCATAAATCACTTCACTTATTGGGAAACTGACTCATATTTATGAAATTGATTTTTTCCTACATTTGGATCTATGCTTGTATTAGTGGTAAGGTTCTAAATGTCGATTTTGTATTAGACTTCGGTTCAGTAAAAATAGAAAGTGTGTTAGACACGTTAAATTTAGCATCTCGGTGGACTGTTTGTGGAAACACGGTAAATTTACAAATGTCCACGGAAATGGTTAAAAAACTTTTAATTTTGATTTAAAATTCTATGATATATTAAAGTAAGCAACAATACACATTTCTATGTCTTTAAAATCATAATTTAAATATATAATAAGGAAATATAATGTATATACAAAATAAGCCATTAGTGAATATAAAAAAACGTTGAATTAATATAACACTTGATGTCACATCTTAAATTTTTCTTTCCAATTTCTAACACTAATTTCTAAATCCAAGCATAATCATTAAATAACAGCACAACTTACTTATCTAGAGTTCTTGATATGTGGTGGAGTGACTTTTCTTTATGTACACGAGTAAAAGTCTTACATCTATACCTACACTTGCGAAACAATAAACAAATCAAAACACATATGAGTGATTACTGAAAAGGTTATTAACACACACTTATCGAAAAAAAGATTGAAAAATCAAACTCAAAAACCGAACCTGAAAACCATGCCAAAACTAGTATAAACCTCAAAAGTCTTTTAGGTTAGGGTGGAAACACAAAATCACTAAAATTCCTACTTGGGCTTTCACATGAAAAATGCCAAAACGATCAAAATACAATGCACCCACTAATTGTAAGGTGCATCAAGAAAATCATTTTTGAAGCTAAAAGACCAGACCTTTTGAACTTGAGAGCTGTCATCGAAGCACAACACTAAAACATACATTTTTACTGTTGATGTTAGAAAATAGAAACCACTAAAAACCTTAGAAAACAGTCATCTCATATCGATGCCACAAAACTATAGCAAGGCAGTTCACTATTGCTTCACAAACATCCTTTAAAATATGTTTTTCAAAATTATTTTTCTTTTCTTTCAAAATATATGTATCTTTGAAATCTCTTTATGCACCTTTAGAATGACTACTTTACATTAAACCAAGTCAAAACTAATACAAAATCATATCTCAGAAAAACCCATGGTCTTCTTTAGACCAAAGTCTGAAAACTTGACTCAGAGTTCAAGAAACCACTATTACAAACTCACACACCCAGTGCGAAAATCTCTCGTGTTACTGTGGCTATCAGCGATCGACTAGCAACAAGCAATCGTTCAGGGACTTCAACTCTGAAATGCACTGTACTGCCACGATAGGACCATCTCATGTTTTTATTTGAAGAACCATTAAAACCAACATAGGGTACGTTCTCTCAATGTCTTAGCTTAGGCCACATGGGGATTCTAACTTCGGACTTTACAAACATTTTATTGGGGCTACCTAGGGACTCGATTCCCTAATCTTGTTAGCTTTGTGTTTGGGCCATCTAGGGAATCAAACCTTAGACCTTGTCAATGCTCTTAGTTTTGGAGACTCTAATCCTGAACTTTTCTGATAGTCCTAGTCTTGACGATTTTAACCCTTGACCCTACCAAGACTACTTGAAACCTTAATCTCGGATTCGTATCAGACCTTCAGAGGTATCAATCGTCCTTGATCTGTCAGTATGATTTTACGGCCTTTGATCCCTCAAAACATGTAGATCTCATCCTAGACAACTGACTTACAACCATCTAGAAGTATCAGTCGTTTCTAGTTCGTTGACCAGAAACTTCGGTCTTTTGGTTCCTCAACACTTTGAAAATTATTTTTCAAAATCTTTGCAAATCATGCATTTCTTTTCTAAATTCTTTTTGGAAACTATTTTTGAAAATTATGTCGAAAATCATTTCAAAGGTATTATAAACATTACACGGAAAGCTACTACTAAAAATCACAAAACTTTGTATTCTTTTTTTCCAAATCCTTTGTAATTCCCTTTTCTAAACCATTCAATGTTTTCCTCAAATCATTTTAAATTTTTTTTTTGAAATCACATACCAAAATAAACTCAAAATATGGCCTAGAAAATTCCTTTGTTAGGTCAAATTGTGCGACTAAACTACACCTAAAACATGAGTTGAGAAAAAAACACACCTTCTGGGCACAAGACTCACCTAGAAGTAACCACATATAAGCTAAGGCAAAAGCTTTGAAGTTTCATTTACTACAAAATCAAACATTGTCACAAACCAAACTCAAAACTTTGAAGCTTTGAAGTTCTAGATTGCAGTGTTGGACGTAAGCTAGCCTATGTCCAACGTTGGACACTAGGATCCCTAGCATCCAACACATCAGTTTATACCATTGAATAAATACTTCAATGTACACCATATAAGATTATACCAACGTTAAGGCAAAAGCTTTGAAGTTTCATTTAATTACAAAACCAATTACCACTACAAGCCAAACCTAGAACTTAAAGTTTTGGATTCAGGGTGTTGGACACAAGTTGGCTTGTGTCCAATGTTGGACGTTAGGATCCCTAGCATCCAACACATCAGATTATGTCACTAAATAAATACTTCAATGTACACTACACATGAATAAGACTAAATTAGAGGAAACGCCTCCTAACTCATTTGTAGGTCATTATCTACATCTAGGAAGTTAAAGGGGATCAATCTAGTATTTCTATGTTATTTATTAATTGATTATGTTAGGGAAACTATTAAGAATTCACTTCCAGGTGCAAGAGACAAATTGTGCTGCATTTTACATTAGACGCAATACAGTCTGCATTTAACAACCTAGCAATCCATCCTCAACCAAAAATATCCTAAAAACTAGTCCAAACTTTAACCATTGCATATGGGAATCAAGTAATAACTAAAAGGGACATCTACAATATTGCATGCAAACTACATCTAACTTCAAAGCCATTTAAATTTCCTCTAATTAGGCATGCATTCAAATAGTTGTCTAGGTTGTAAGATGCTTTAAATCTAGTGTCTTATATTAGACCAGCCCAACTCGTGTCTTAGACTTAGAGCACATATTATTCAAAAAATTTCAGAATCCTACCATGCATGCTCAAATCTTATACAAGGAATCACAATGGAACAAGCATAAAATCTACTTAATGCAAATACCTTCGTCACTTTAGACTCTGGCAGGGGCATATGACGTGTGATTCTGGGTGTTTAACATAGGACGCATTGGCCTTAACGTCCTACGCCTTGACAACACGAATTGAATTAAATCCCTCTCTAGATCATGCGAGCCTCACTCAAAATTCATGCAACCATCACAAAAGGGTAGAGGGACTTCCAAAACACTAGCATACATCAAAACTAAACCATAAAACATTCTACACTACTTTTAATTGGGTGTGTACTTTACACAATGAGACACCTAACACGGCGAGCTTCCACTGTGATCTAAAGCTCTCTGCAAGCTTTCGTCCATGCCTCGAGCATCCTTTGGCCTCCACCATACCCATAGCAACTTGTGCAACCCACCAAAGCCCATGGGTTAGTGCTTGCAATCGAGAAAAGGAAGAGAAGGAGAAGGAAGTTGGGCTCAAGAACCAAACCTTACCCACCCACGCCCCAAGAACACCCCTAAGATCCACAATAAATCACCCTTGATAAACCAAGAGGGAAGGAGAGAAGAAGAGGAAGAATTCTTCTTCATGAAGCTATGTCCATGCACTTATATAGGCAATTAAAGCTTTTGAATGCAACTGAGAGTGTTAAATGTGTGTTATCATGCATTTAACATTAGACACGTCACATGTTGTATTTAATATTTAAAGGCTAGAAAATCAATATTTCAGGTATTAGACATGTGATTTCTTGTGTCTAATAGAAGATGTAAGTATATTTGTATCTAACACTCTAGAAATCGAAATTAAATATCTGACCTAAAATGTTGTCTAAAATCTGAGTTGTTACAATTAGTGTATAGAATTTATATATTAATAATTTAAGTATCATAATGTTGTTATTGTAAATAGAGTGCTAAAATAAGAGGAGTTTTGCAAGTTAATAAGGCATATTTGAAGTCACAAAATATAAGGTTTTTATTTTATTTCCATTGACATATATGACCGACATGGCATCAATAGGGACCGAAATACTCCGATATGACACCAACATGGACCGATATGGATCGACATGGGGTATTTCTTGAATTACAGTTGAATATAGTGTTGGAAAGTTGTATTGGGTTTTTGACATGTGTTGGCGAAATTTTACCGACACGCGTCAAAATTCTGTGGTCAGTGACAATGGTTTACAAGCAAATCAGACAGTGAATTAGTGTCCAAAGCCCTTGCACTGTAACATTGTTGCTCTAGTAAGCCTGAGATGAACTTGTATGATCCGAGTGTCTCACTCTTACCTGCTTCTTGTATGATCTGAGATGAACTTCTATCTGGGTTTCGATTCACCAATTTGCACCCATTTTTTTTCCTGTAGTAGACTTTTTCTACAGTGATGCTTGATCTCATTTTCTACCTAGTAGGCCACTAGTATTCCTTTGATCATGGAAAAAGATTCCACTGGAATGCTGAGAGATTCCTCAATTTAGTCTTTACCATCACATGGAGATCATCATAATTTCATTCTATAGGATTGGGTATGTTGCAAAATTGGAAAACTATCTTGTGTTCCTTTGTGATTCTATGCGCATGCTTCCCTGAACTAAGTAATTTATGAGTAGATCTGTTTCTTATGAGTTATGACTTGCCATTTTTTACAACTAATATACAATGAAATGAGACAAAAGCCTTGTTTTTGTGTAAATATTTATGTGGAAATTGTTGATTGGGCATATCTTGATAAATTGCTGGTATGGTATTCACTATTTTGGTAAACAGGTTGGTGCCATTTAATAGAAATTGTAGGATTTCTGTCATGAACTCATGATGAACAATTGTCTTCCCATGTGAGGATGTTGAATATCATTTTAATCTTTTTCATGTCTATGAAATGACAGATGCAGTTTCTGTGTGGACCCATAGACCCATAAAATTGTGAAAGTTGAATTTGTTCCCCAAGTCTTTCAAATTAGAATCAAGCAAGCATTTTATGAGAGTGGGTCTCATAAGCATGAATGTTTTCTCGTTCATGATGACAGGTCTAAGTGGTGCTTATATCCCTAGACTGCAAAGTTCAGGATGTTACTAGGTAAGTAGATTATTGTTTGAAGTGATGTTGCTCATGTTACTTGGGCGACCTGTTCAAGATTGGTTGAAGTCAAATTAATCAAATTCAAACACATTGGTATTGACAAGTGATTTGGAGTTCTGATTCTAAATTTCAGTAAATGTTGCGGCAGTTGGTAGGCAGTACTAGCTATGTAGAATGGAGTCTAGTCTATGGAATGTGGCAGGAGCAAGATTCTAGAATGAATAAAGTTTGTGAAGCTTCACAAAGGCTCCAAAGCAGAATTGCTGAATTTGATGCTAAGGAAGGTTCAGAGTTATGGTCTAATGAAGATAGATTGGCTAGAGCAACTCTCAAGAAAGAATTGGATATCTGGCTAAAGAGGGAAGAAGTTGCATGGAGTCTAGGACTTTGTGGTTAAAGACAGGTGACAGGAACTCAATGTTCTTCATAGAATGGCAAATGGAAGGAGATGTGCCAACTTTTTGTATTTTGTTATCATTGATGGTGTATTTCTGAGTGATGCGGAAGTGATAAAGAGTGGGCATGGAAACATTTTTCCCATAATGTCTCAAGGCTAAGTCATGCTTAAATTTGAATTTGAGTCTGAATGGTTTGCAGTTCAAGCAGATGTCTATAATGGAAGCAAAAGAGCTTGAAAAGCCTTTTAACGAGGACGAGGTCAAGAAAACTAGTTTTATGATGGCTGGTGATAAGGTTCTGGGTCCTGATGGTTTCCCAACAGTGATCTTTCACAGATATCGGGAATTGTTTGGGGTGGAAATTATAGAAATGATGAATGATGTCTTCTCTAATTGGAGTGATATTGGTTTTGGAAACTCTACTTTTATAACATTGATTCCAAAGAAGGTTGGAGCCATTGAAATCTCTAATTTTCAGCCTATAAGTTTGCGTAATGAGGTCTACAAAATTCTTGCCAAATGCTTTCTCAAAAGACTCAAACCATTGGTGTCCTAACTTATTGATGGATTTCAATCTACTTTTGTTCTAGGATGCCAAATTCTCGATGTTACATGAATGTATTGACATTATATTGAAATAGAAAATACGCAGTTTGGTATGGAAATTAGATATGGAAAAGGCTTATAATCGTGTGATTTGGAGTTGTCTTGTGGAGGTTATATGTTGTATGGGATTTAGGAGGAAATGGATGGATTAGGTTGGATATTGTTAGTTATGCTCCTTTTTTGTGGTTGTTAATGGATGTGTGAAAGGTTTTTTCCCATGTAATGGTGGACATCTGCAAGGGGATCTACTCTCGCCATTGTTATTCTTGCATGTGTAAGAATTGTTCGGTAGCATTTGTACAAAGCTAAGGAAAGTGATTACTTCAAGGATTTTCTCATGGCAAAGGCTTTGATCTGTTAGATATCTCCAATATGCATATGATACTTCGGTTTTTTGTGAAGCCTCGTGTCAATTGGTTGTTAATGCGACTTTTGTTTTAGGACTTTTCGACATGATTATGTGATTGAAGGTTAATTTTCACGTCTATTGTGATTAGTGTGTGTGGATAATTAGATTGTTAAAAATAAGTGTTGATAATTAGGTTGGAAGAAAAGAGAGAGAAATCCATTAGGTTAGCCTTAGGCTCCTTATACAAGAGTGGGCAAAAATATAGAAATGGCCCTACAGGTATGTTACAATTTAGGAATAGAATAACTTAAACAAAGTCTTTGACACTCTTTCTCAAGTTAGAGTATATAAATAAAAAAGTCCCAGCTTAGCACATATAGAAGAAAAAGTAGATATTAGAGGTTTCGTGAACATGTCAACAATCTTTTTAGCTAACGAAATGTAAGTTGTGCAAATTCTTCCAATTTTCTCGTATAAAACGACAATCGACCTTACTATGTTTGGTCCTTTCATGGAAGATTGGACTTTGGGATATGTGAATGATAACTTGATTGTCACAAAACGTTCGTAATGGAGTAGAATAGACATCTCCAAAATCCTTCATGAAAGTCCTCAACCACTTGAGTTCACAAGCAATCTTAGTCATACCTTGATATTCTGTTTCTACACTAGATCTAACAACCACAAATTGCTTCTTGCTTCTCTATGTTACTAGATTGCCACCAAGGAAGGTACAAAAGCCTAATGTAGATTTATTGTCATCTCTATCATTGGCATAATTAGCATCAAAATATACTTCAATTTTCAAGTGGCCATTCTTCTTGAAGAAGAGATCCTTGTCAAGCGATCCCTTGATATATTTTAGTATCTTCATTGTATCATTCATATGACATTGCCTTGGTTTAGCCATAAATTGACTAACTATTTTCACAACATATGTAGTATCTAGTTTGTGACAATGAGATAAATGTACTTGCTAACATGGCGTCTATAATGAGACACATTGTCAAGAAGTGGTGTGCTATCAACTCATAGCTGATTAGTGCTTGATGGCATAGGAGTATGTGCTGGCTTGCCACCAAGTAAACTAGTCTCTTCTAAGAAATCAAGTGCATACTTTCTTTGATTCAATGTAACCCTATATTTACTATTTGCAATCTCAATCTCAAGAAAGTATTGGGGATTTTTTTGATCTTTGGTGACCAAATGTTTCATCAAGTACTCCATTTTGTCTATGCCTTTGATGTCACTGTCAATAAGAAGTATGTGATCAACACATATTGCTAAGACGATTAATCCAGTAGCTGTCTTTCTTATAAAAATAGAGTGATTTGCATTACTCCTTTGAAATCCAATTACATAGATGACGTTACTGAATTTGTTAAACCATGCTTTTGAACTTTGCTTGAAGTTATAAATTGTCTTCTTTAACAAGTAAACCTGTGACTTCCTTTGAGCAACATACCTAGGGGGTTGTTCTATGTAGATTGTCTCTTATGGATGATCATATAAGAAGGTATTTTCAACATCAAGTTGGAACATAGGCTAACTTTTATTTATAGCAAGAGAGAAGCTGACCTTAATAGAGTTAATACATGTCACTAGAGAGAAGTTATCAAACAAGCCAACCTTGTAAGTTGTGTTTATCATTTTGCAATTAGGCGAATTTTGTATCAGTCCACTTGACCACTAGCTAAGTATTTTACCACGAAGACCTACTGGCATCCAACCACATCCCTCCTTGTAGAAGAGGAAGGTATAAGAGTCTATGTGCAACATGAATGAAAAGCAGCTATCTCGTCATCCATGGCAGCCTTCCACTCAGACTTGGCAAGTGCCTCCTGAAAAGTCCTGGGAACAATAATAATAGGCATAGTCATAGGCTCATAGTAAACTGGCAACATGTGGTCCCTAATTGGGAGTGAGATACCACATTCGTTAAGGGATATAAAGTTTATGACCTGGTGTTAGGGTTACTCTGGTGTGGAGACTGTTTAAGTCTTCACAAGTGTATGTATCTTTATTAGGCCTATTGTGCCTAATAGCTATTGGGGGTGATTTGTGTCCTAATGATGCACTATAAATAAGTGTTGTAACCTTGTAACATTGTGTGTGCAAATAGTGGAAACCACCAGAAGACGCCCGTGGACGTAAGTTTCGTAAAATATTGTGTTGTGCTTGATTCTCCTTATCTTCTGCCTTCTTCCCTAGATTAGAATCCCGACTTTCCTTTGATTAGATCCTATCAAACTGGTATCAGAGCTAGGGTTTTAAGGAAAAGGGGATTTGGTCGGCTACAGTTCTTCTGCTACAGGGTTTACTGTGCGGGTGAACAGTAAAGTGCGACGGTGCGGGAGCGAGCAAGGTCCGTTCGGCGTCGCGTCTTCAAGGAGAGGTCGCCTGACGTCGTGCGCGAGGAGGGTGGAGACGGAAGCTGTCGGCGGCGGAGAATCGTCCGTAACTCTTCCATCCGGGCCGTCTGTCGGGTTCGACTAGAAGTTCGCCCGACGCCGGAACTGTAGAAGTGCCGTCCGACGCTGCAAGGAGTCGTCCAGTGCTGCCCGACTGTAGGAGAAGTCGTCCACTTCTGCAGGAGAGCTGTCCCACGTTACGAGGGAGGCTCGTCTGGTCTTTTCCAGTGAAGTGCTGTTTTGACAGGAAACCCTAGGTGGTTTTCTTTGCAGGAGTGATAAAGTGGTGTTAGGGGTGGACACCTAAACCGTCCAAATCGGTTAACCGAACCGAACCGAACCAAACCAAACCATTTTTAGCGGTTCGGTTCGATTTTTCGAATTCAGTCGTTTGGTTTGGTTTCGAATATCTTCAAATCGAACTATATGGTTCGGTTTGTGGTTTCAAAGACGGTTTAACCGAACCGAACCGAACTCAATATAAACTATATATGTTAATACATATATTAAATATTTAAAAAAAAATTATGTATCTTTTAGAACCATAGCTCGAATCATAGTCATTCTTATGTATCTTTTAATAGATTATTTTTTTAACCGATTGTTATTGGAAGTTAAATAAAAACGTTTTTGATCATTTTTATGTATCTTTTACCAAACTATTTTATATTTGATTCTTGTAGTCAACAAGTTTCACTACTGTAATTCTATCATAACATGATACATGAAAATTTCATATTACGAGGAATTGTGATTTCTATTTAAAATTTGCAGTATTAGATGTGATTATTGTCATTATATCTCATATTTAGTTATATTCTTTCATTTTTAACTATTAACATTTTATTTTTTCTATATGTTTTATTAAATGGTTAAACCACAAATCGAACCGAACCAAACCGATTTTGAATGGTTCGATTTGGTTCGGTTTCAATAGATAAAATGGTTTGGTTCGGTTTGAAAATTGTTCAAACCGAATTATATGGTTTAGTTTGTGGTTTTGTCACAAACCGAACCAAACCGAACCGTGCCTACCCCTAAGTGGTGTCACTGAAGAGCAGAAATGGCAGACGACGGAAAGCTCAAAATTGAGAAGTTTGAAGGTAATGATTTTGGATACTAGAAAATGCAGATAGAGGACTACCTCTATCAAAGGAAGTTGCATGAGCCTTTGTTAGGAGTAAAACCTGCAGAAATGGAGCAAAAGACATGGGATTTGTTAGATAGACATGCCTTGGGTGTGGTCAGACTGTCATTGGCCAGAAATGTTGCTTTCAACATTGTCAAAGAGAAAACCACAGCAGATTTGATGAAAGCTCTTTCAGATATGTACGAGAAGCCGTCTTGTAACACCCCCGTGCTACACAACAGTATAAGAACTACCCAAGCACAAATAAATGCAACTAAATTGCAGTATTAAAATAAATAAAGCTAACTACCCAGACCTGTGTGCGGCAAGTGTAGCTCGAAAGGTTGCACCAGGAAAGACTGCTCCTATTGCTCAGCACCTGAAAACAAGGGGACAAGAAAACACGCGTGAGTGACAAGAATGCCACCCAGTACGCGCCCCAAAAACAACACCAGAAACACAGAAAACCTTGCCAGAAAGCATCATTTTAAACCCTTATATGCAATTCTTAAAACTCAGAAAGCAATGGCTTTTCAAACTTTTCTTTTCTTTTTCTTTCAAATCTCATGCTCTTTCAAAGCCTTTATTCTCAACACTGGAGAAAACAAAACATTTTATCTGGTTTCCTAGCCCAAAACATCATTTAAAAACCATAGGCACAATTTGCC
>JAMKQA010031627.1:0-22692 GCA_024699735.1 Posidonia australis
CGGGAAAAATCTCAAGAGGGTCTTGAGGAGTGAACTAGGCGGGGTTGCCGAACCACTATAAATTCTTTGTCTATATCAATTACTCTCTTCCTCTTCTTTTATGTTAGATAATTGCATAAGTAGAAAAGCTTGATTATAATTGTTAAATAATATTCATTATATGCAATTTCTATTAAACTACAAAAAGTAGTCGAAGTAAGTATAAAATTGATAATTCTCTATTCACCCCCCCTCTAGAGGAGCCATTCGATCCAACACTTATGCCCGACTTTGGTGTCGAGGAGGGCGATGCTTGGAGAGGCATGTGACAGGAAATAAACGAGATGATGAGGGGCTTCATCTAGTCCTTTGGAGGCAGTAGCAAGGACAAGGCTAGAGGAGACCCATGGATAAAGCATTTCTGCCAGCTGAGCACGCAACCCTAGATAAGCATGGCAAGTTAAAGGAATGTGAGGCTTGGTTCCAAGAGGTGGAGAAAATTCTGGAAGGTATAGAGTGCTCGGTAGAGAAATGGGTCCGACTAGCCATATTTCAGCTCAAGGACAACGCCAACCAAAGGCTATGTGCCGCACCAAGTTCTCCAATATAGACCTGTTGATGATTTTCTATGAGGACTTCAGGATGGTGTTCTATGAGAGATTCTTTCCTGAGCATGAGAAGGACAATTAGACAAAGACTTTCGGAACCTGAAGTAGGGGAATATGTCTGGGGTTGAGTACAAAGCAACCTTCCATCAGTTAGAGCTGTTCTCGTAGGTCATTGTCACCGAGAAGAACTGAGCAAAGAGATTCATGGAAGAGTTGAATCCAACACTCAGGTCGAGGGTTCTCGGTTCCCAATGCCACACCCTTACGGATGCCATTAAGCTAGCAACCCGCTACGAGGATGGGCACAGATTGTTCCTAGACAAGCACCCCAAGGAAAAGGGGAAGAAGTTCACCTTGCAGCCTTTTGCGCTAGGGTGTCGAGTTCTAGGAGTTCAGGGAGCTCTAGGAAGAAGAGAAAAGAATGGTCTGATTCAGCCTTCAAGAAGAGGTACAGTGTTGTTGGGAAGGAGAGTGTTGGATACAACTAGACCAGTTCGAGCAATGGCTCAAGGAGAGGACCTTGCCACATTTGTAGGAAAATGGGGCACGTAGCTGCACAATGTAGGACTTGGCTGAGGAGCTTAAACAACATAGTGTACTACAACTGCGAGAAGGCTAGACATATTCAGAAGAACTGTCCCGAAACTTTGAAGCCAGTGGAAGACGTGCCTTGTTAGCCAACTAAGAGAAAGGTGTTCTCTATTGCTGCTCCAGATGCTGGTTCCGTAGGAGATGTTGTGGAAGGTAAGGAGCAGTAGTGCCCTTGTGATTTGAGCCTTGTATTGTACTATGGATCCTATATGTAATCGAAACTATATTCTGTGATGATAACTATGATTATGACTATAGTTATGATGTGTTGATGTTAGGATCTTTTCTAATGGCTGATTGAATGGCTCGAGTCTTATTCGACTCAGGGAGTTCATTTTCTTTTGTCTTCGAGTCATTTACTACTGAGATCAGAACTAAACTTGCTAGGTTGACAGAATACAGTCTAGCGTGGAAGTATCTGCGATCAGTTGATGTCAAATTGGGAGACAAGGACTTCAAGGCCAGTCTGATTATGATGGACATACAGGAGTATGATATCATTTTGGAGATGGACTAGCTGGCACAGTATGCGTCTATGATTCATTGTGCTAAGAGGAGATTTCTGGCAGAATACTTAGGCCAGGGCTAGTGTGTTGTGCAAGGAACTAGACTGGGTGAGCCTAGGAAGGTGATATCAGCTATTAAGACCTATCGCCATTGGCAAGGGGTAGTATGGGCTACTTGGCCTGTATAACAGTTACCCCTTCACTTGTGTTCAGAATACAGGATATACCAGTCATGTAGGAGTATCTTGACGTATTTCCAGAGGAGTTGCCTGGTATGCCGTTACGTAGGGAAGTGGAGTTTATGATTGATCTAGTATTGGGATCAGGTCCCATCTCAAAGGCTCTATACAGAATGGCACCTGTTGAGTTGAAAGAGCTCTAGAGTCAACTCCAATAACTAATGGACAAAGGATTCATTCGTCCCAATGTATCACCCTAAGGAGCATACGTACTATTTGTCAAGAAGGATAGTTTACTCTGGCTCTACATATACTATTGGATGTTGAACTAGATTACAGTCAAAAATAAGTATCCACTACTCAAGATTGACAATCTGTTTGATCATTGTAGGAAGCATTAATTTTCTCTAAGATAGATTTGAAATTCGGGTATCACAGCTTCAGATCAGGGAGCCTGATGTGTAAAACACATCCTTTCAAACCCAGTATGGCCATTATGAGTTTCTGGTTATGTAATTTAAGCTGACGAATGCACTAGTAGCTTTTATGGACTTGATGAATAGGGTGTTCAGGCCCTACCTAGATCAGTTTGTGGTGATCTTTGTGGATGATGTGTTAATGTATTCTCTTGATATAGAGACCTACCAGAGGCACTTGGGAACCATGCTGGAGACATTGAGGTAGCATCGGTTATATGCCAAGTTCTCCAAGTGTGAATTTTGGTTGGAAGAAGTTGCCTTTCTTAGACATATCATCTTAGGAGAAGGAATCAAGATAGACCCAACCAAGGTAGAGACAGAAAACAGTTGGGCTAGGTCGAAGACTATGACAGAGATCAGAAGTTTTCTCGATTTGGCAGAATACTATCGGAGATTCATCCAAGATTTCTCCAAAATTACAGCCCCTCTGACCAAACTGACTAGGAAGGAAGTGCACTTTGCTTGGAATTGGCAATGCGAAGAGAGCTTCAACGAGTTAAAGGTGCGTCTGATCATAGCCTTAGTTTTGACCTTGCCCTCTGGGTGTGGTGATTTCACTGTCTACAGTGACCCTTGTAAGAGCGGCTTGGGGTGTGTTTTGAGGTAGCACAGTATGGTGGAGGCGTATGCCTCACGTAAACTAAAGGATCATGAGAATAATTATCCCACCTGTAACCATGCCGGCAACAGCCTCGAGGGATTTTGACGCGAAAGGCCAAATACACGAGGATCGGCAAAGTCACGGCAAAATAAAATAAAAATGCAAATGCAGGAGTCGCCACCTAGTCTATTGAAATGGAAGACAAGGAAAACCATATAAAACATGCAAATCGTGCAACGGAAAAGCAGGTCATAAACCAGAAATGGGTAAGGATTCTTGTTACGCACGAGGAAGGTATTAGGCACCCTCGTGCACCCGATAAATCGGTCTTTCATTGGTTTCTCTTTTGCTTATGAAATATCGGCTTTTCAGCCTTTGCTGTACGCCCGAGGGCGATATGCCATGCCATGCTAATATGTGTGGTGTCTAAAATACGGGTGCATGATGTGTAGGGGTGTGTCCTAATGCTCAGAAGTATCACTCGTATGTCGGGATAAGTGTTGATGCAAAGTCATTGCATGAATAAAATCAAAGATATATCAATTTCGAGTGATTTTTCATCCTTGCTTTGCTACGTGCCAAATGCAATATAACATGCATAAAAATGGTTAAAAGCAGAGCTATGCCTTCCTGATATATCACGGAAGAAAACCAAGAAAAACCCAGAAGCGAATCAAGTCGAGAAAGCATGCTAAAAAGCGATATGAAAACCTGCTGTGTGCTACTGAAAACAGGCTGATGCGCCTGTTTGCTGCACTAGACTGGTGATCCAGTCTGGTGCGCCACCTAGGTGCTCCTGTGTGGGCCAGAAAGATGTGCTGAGGGAAAACAGAAATCCATGTAGTGCCATATCACATGAGAATGCATTCTGGAAAGTATGCAATGTAAAATCCTTCGCAAAACTGAGAAAATATGCTTTAAAAGCGAAAGAAATGCAAGTGCAATGACTTGTGGACCTTGTGCTCAAGGGCTGGTAGCCTTACACAAGACCACACCCTGTGCATGCTAAATGAAAGATGCAGGATTCAGCCATGCTACTAGATCATGGGCTAATGCACAAGGTTCTCCATGTAGGAGTAAGGTGCAACCAGCCTACCAGATTCTGACCAAGGACTGATTATTCAAAGGAGGAGAATAACTAGGAAACAATCTTGCTTTAAACCGAAAGCATGCATGCAAAACCATGGAATATAAAAGAGCAAGTGGTAAATAATCAGGCCCAAAATCATTCAAAAAGCCATGCAAGCAGATATGCAAAAGTGAATGTTTTACTCTTGGTCCAGTCTAGTGCTCCTGAATGGGGCGCCAGAGTGGTGCACTGGAGAGGTGCGCCACTCTGGTGCGTCATAGAGGTGCTCCCCAGAAAATCTGGATCAGACTGCAATCTGATCCAGAACCTGACCTAGAGTAAAGATGGGTGATTTATGCTAATGCAAGTTGATTCATGCGGGCATTAAGAGTTAAAAGCATGATGGGATGCATCTGATCAAAGTTATCTTATTATCATTAAAACAAGATGACTAAATGGGTTCATGGCAAGAACACATGCAAAATTCAAAGGATACAAACATGGAACAAGTAAACCCAATAAAACATTGCTCATGTAAGCGATATATTGCAAATTTTAGGCTAGAAATAAATTAAACATGCTTACAATCAAAAGCATAGATTTGCATGAAGAACATCTTGCAATGAGGATAAGTAAATTCATCATTGAACCCTCATGAAGATATAGAAAAATCAGACCATATTTGTGGAATTTATAGCATGCTTTATTTCATTGCAAAAAGACAAGAACTCTAAAGGAAAAGTGGGAAAGGGCCTACCTTGTCCGAGATGTTTCTTCAAGAAAGAAAAGAAAGACCCAAGATAATAAGCTCCTTGATGCTTTGGAAGGGCTGAGAATATCTCTGGACGCAAGGCAAAGCTTGAGTGCTCAAGTGGATAGTTGCAGAATTCTGGAGAAGGCTAGTGTAGCTGTGTGTGTCTCTATCTTTCAAGATGATCAGCCCTTTCAAAATGGTTGCTTATGGGGTCTATATATAGGGATTTTCCAAGAGTAACTCCTAGGAAAGCAAGGAGCCTCGTAGACGAAAAGCCTGGAAGATTCCATGGCATATTCGTTGGTAGAGGTAACAACCATGGGAGGTGGAAAGCCAGCAGCCAGCAGCTTGAGAAATGGCTGGGCGCCTGGTATGTGCGCCAGGTTGGTGTGCTAGCTAGGTGTGCTAGGTAGGTGTGCTAGCTAGGTGTGCCAGGTAGGTGTGCTAGCTAGGTGTGCCAGGTAGGTGTGCTAGCTAGGTGCTCTCCCCTACTTGTCTAGATTTCTAGTTGGGCTACGGGCCTGCTATGGGTTTAGGATTGGTTTAGCTAATAGAATTCAAGGGTCAGCCACATCCAAAGCAACATCTGGAAAGCTCATCTATGAGTCACCTCAAAATCAGAGTGTCTATACCACCCATGATCTAGAAATGACTACTGTTGTGTTTGCCTTGAAGATTTGGAAGCAGTACTTGTATGGCGAACAGTTTGTGGTGTTCACAGATCATATAAGTCTGAAGTATATCTCCAGAGGTTGTTTATATCACCAAAACATTATTTAATAGGGTTATATCTATGCAAAATATGCAAGGTAGCATTTCAAATCAGCAAGCAAGGCAGCCTACCAGGGCAAAGCTACGCTTGGTAGGAGCGCCTGGGGCACCTCCTAGGCTCTGGTTCCAGTTGCAGAGCTTAGGCAACCCAGCACCTATCATTGCTGATACCCATTCCTTGCCCATACTCAATGGAACTAAGCAAATCATATACCAAATTGTAGGGAATCATGGAAACAACATCGTGGTGCAAAATCATCAATTTTTGTGCATCATAGCTCAAGAAATCGTCGAAAAATATCTCAGACGAATAATATAAACTAAGATTAAAATTTTGAAACTAAAAATTATACAAGCAACAAAAAATAACATTCCACATATCAGACTGAATAACTCATTGAACTCGACAACCTAGAATAGAAACCACGAGAATCTATTTCCTGTGGCCCAAAAAATTCAAGAAAGAAGGCCACAAACACTATTCATCCAAAAACACAGAGCCACCCTTAATTCCGTTTAAATGCACTACAAATCATCATAAAATCTCCAAGCATCCACCACATCCAATTCACACTAACATGCCCCTATGCATCAAATTGAGTAAGTAAGAAAAATCCTATAGGGGTGTGTACCTTGCTTGGCGACACGACGTACGTCCTCCTCAGGCCATGAGCACTGGGTCCTCTCCTTCTCTTCGTGATGACAATGTGACGATGAGTACGGTAGTAGTCTCCTTCCTTCTTCCGGCCACTCCAACCTCTGAAGACACCGTGGTAGCTCCGCGGTGGACTGCTCGTGGTCAGTGTTGACTGCTTAGCGTTGGGTAGTTTGACACATTGTTATGCTTGTGATTTTGCTAAATCTTAATTAAGGGAATCAGGCTCTGGCCTAAAGGAGGCCATGGTGTTGCGCCTAGTTGAAGCGTGGTGCTTTGGGAGCAGTGAATCCATTGTTTTGGTTTAGTGTAGACTGTGGTTTTGGAAGTAGAGACTCTAAGGCTTTGATGTGGCTGTTTTAGTCCAGAGGGGACCATGTTGCGCAGAGTAGAGGTTCTATGTTTGTTTTGTGGTCGATGCTGCGAGTGCCCTAGTTGCTATAGAGAGTGTTCAGACACCGTTGGTTGTCCAGTCAACCTAGAGAGTGAGAGGGACCAGGTTGTTTGTTTCATGTGGTTTTGGGCTTGAGTCGGCAAGAGTAGCCTTCTCTGGCATGCATAAAAAGATTTTAAAGTGCATGCATGTGGTTTTTTAAGAAAAAGAGAAAGAAAGGTTTTTAAAGGCATGGTTTTGAGGTTTTGCTACTTACCAACTAATAGTGTATTGCCTTGGTTTGGTGTTGCGACATTTTTGTGGAATGCCTGTGCTTGTGTGCCTGTGGCATAGTTACGCATGTTTCTTTAACGCAATATGCCGAGTAGTTAGGTAGGGTGTATGCTGGGTGACCGTTTTGATTGGTCACTCACGTGTACTTTGTTTTGTTTGTTTTGGCAAGTGCAAGATAGTAGCTGTTTATTGCTAGTGCATATAAGAGGAGTCACGTTGCCACACATCAGGAATTTTAGTGAGTGTTTAGTTTAATTTTATTTCTGTTGTTTATTAGCTCTGTTCCTGTTGAGTGTACTAAATTTAATTGCATAATTAGTGTAATCGTTAGACAATAATAATAAAATAAAAATTGTAGCTAGGTTGAGGAGTAGTGACTTAGGGGTCATTACAGTTAATATCAAAGCTTAAGTCCACCTAGGAGCACTAGCCTAGGGATTTCTGATCAGGTGACTCCAAAGAATTTGCATGTTATACATTCTTGTACCTTAATTATTGCGATTTTCTTGTTTTCTGGTTTATGGTGTTGAGGAGTTGTAATGCCCCGTATTTTCCACAATAATTTGAAACAAATTAAATTACGGAAAAATTAAAGCCAAACATAAAATATCTAACGACTAGGTATCCGTGTGTGCAGCTAAAAGACTCCGATCTATATGTGCTACGCTAGACCTCTGCATGCCTGCATCTACAAACCAAAAACACTAGGAAAAACGCATGAGTGACAAAAGTCACCCAGTACGCACCCCAAGGAAAAACGACGAAAAACAAAACCTTAATTGATTTTCTTTTAAATTCATTTCTCAAGCCATTTTCTCAAAACCTCACAAACCAGGTCTACACAATCAAAACACAACTGGGGCTCTACTAGCCCAAAACCACAAGCAATGGCTCTCAATGGCTAAAACCACAGATGGTGAGTCTTGAAGCTCAAAGCCAGGCAACCAAATTTTGGCCACACATTGTCCATCGAGGAGCGACCATGGCGTTCTGCACTACCACGGTGAAGCCACCTGTGCAAGAGCGATCACCGTCCCACGATTCTTCCTACCTAGAGAACCCTCATAAAGCCAACCCCTCCTTGGAAACGTTGTCCTGTCTCTCAGGACTCTACCGGCTGCAAGACACGTGTCCCACCGGTACTGGCTACCACAGGGTACGCCTCCTCACAACGTCCTCCACACACAGTGCTTAGGAGAGAGTGTCATACCTCCACACTCGACAACACTCGAGCCTCAATGTTCACAGCGACAGTAGGAGTATCATACCTCCCTGTCATGCACAAGACACCTCAACCTGTGGACCACAACCTTAGCCTTTAGACGACAGTCAAGGAGTCTCATACCTCCAGAACCTGACATCCCTCAGCCTCGGGTATCTCGGCCCCTGACCTCAACTAGGGAGTTGCGCTCGACCACCCGAGAATGTCGTCACATTTCCTGGTCCCGACGACACGGTCCCACACTGTCTCGGCCCGCACACAGAAAACTAGGAAAAATCATTTTCCAAATCTGCCAACTCATCTCTTTAAAATCCATTTTCAAACTATTTTAATATCTTTGAAAACTCTTCCAAAACCTCGACAAAACGATGCATTAGGTGTCCCATGGGATCACCACTGACGGCCCAAAATTCCCCACTTAGAGGAACAAAACAAACTAATCCAGAAAATCCTTGGAAATCATATTTCACAAACATATTTGGGCCCAAATTCGGCATACCAAAAACAGGTTTGGTAGGCCGATCTAGATTGGTCGACCGAATAAGGTCAATGGTCAACACTTAGGCTAAATTCGGTATACTGAAAATGATTCGGTCAACCAAAATCTCTTTATTTGGGCGACCGTCTAAAATTGGACGATCGAATTTCTACTAGAGGACCTAATCTGATAGAGAAATGGTATACCGAAATGGTTCGGTATGCCGAATTCTGCGAAAAACAGAAAATGGCCCAAACCCTACAGTGCAAAATCATCCCAACTAGGACCTCTGATCAGACCCTCTAAACAAACATCAAAAATCTTGCATAAAACATAAGATGTAGACCCTCAAGTCTACTCCAAATCCTCACAAACGAAACCAAAATCCATTCACCATGCATCAAGAAATAAAATCACAAAGGCATAAGGGTCGAAACGACTCAAAACTCAACCACCAGCATAAATGCCCATAAATCCACCATAAATTCTCAAAAAAAATCACAATAAATTCTAGGAATGTAAATTTACCTAGATTTCATGCAACCCTATCAATTTCTACTATTTTACATGATTTCTACACATTAAATTGGGGATACGTACCTGAAACGAGCTTCGACAACTCTCCAACAATCTTCGGCGAACACCGACGACCCCGCGCGACCTCAGGGATGCCACTCCAGAGCTACCCAGGCCGCCCCGAGCCACCACAGCGCCTCCGCTTCTCTCTCTCCATTGACGTGCAAAACAGGGGAAACAGTAGAGGAAAGGGTGGGGATGGCGGGTGAGGAATGAAGGGGTGGGGAGGGGAGAGAGTGAGGAGGAAGGGAAGGGAAGGTGGGGAAGGAGAGGTGTGCGTCCAAGGAGGAGGAGAAAAAGGAAGAAGGAAGAAGGAGAAGACGACAATAAGCGACAGAGGAGTGCGATGCATGCGGCTTATAAAGCTTGCGCACGTAGTAGCTGGGAGCATGCTCACCTACACGTCTCAGCCACTGGCACCCTGCATGAGCACACCGGCCACTCTGCCCAACCATCAGCCACAACAAACGACTCATGAACGTGGGGTCCACGCAGACCCATCCCTAGGCCCACAAGTACAGTGCCACAATGCACAGTGCCAAACCACGCACCGGGACAAGTAAATAGAAGCTGACCCATGAGGCCTAAGTCCAAAAGCACAAAACCACACAATAGGCTTTGGAACAGTAACACCCGTCTAAGAATAAATTCATAAAATGTAAATAATTACAAATTTAATTTTATGAGTGTTACATCTTTGGCTTCCACTCCGATTTCGACGAAGCTAATGTGTGAAGGATTGTAAGGAACTTTAAGAGTGACGGTTTGCATTCTTAATTGGAGATAGACATCGACTCCTTGTTAGAAGTTTTCCTTGGTAGTTGGATCTTGATATTGCCAATTTGTTTGGAGCTACTTTTGAAGTATCAGTTTGGAAGTGAAGTGTGAAGTGGCGTTCGCTCAGGTGGAGCAGTTTGCAATAGCTCCTCAACTTCGTGGAGCGTAGTGTGGTGCTATCCATGAGTTTTGTGTGGATTAGGCACCGTTTTGCCGTGGTGGTGGTCGTGGTCGTTTTCTAGTCAAGACTCAATGCTGACTGGCAGGGTAGGAGACCTTGCAGGGTGTAAGGCTAGATGGGTCGTGCTGCCTAGAGGTTACTTATGCCTGTAGTAGGTACTGGTCTGCTTGTGGTGCTATGCTTGTGAGGGGACAGGGTCAGCTTGTGGTGCTATGCTTGTGAGGGGACAGGGTGTGCTAGAGGAGGTGCCCGGTTCCTTAAGGGGTTTAGGAACCCTATGTCTGTTGACTAGAGAACATGTTTTCCTTCAAGGGAGTTAGCCACCATCCAGTGTTGGGTTGTTTGTTGTTTTGTCATGGAGGGCAAGGTGCAACAGTTGTCTACCTTTGGTAAATCCTCCATGGTTGTTGTTGCTTGTATTTGTTTTGTTTGTTGTTGTTTTCCTATTTGATTGTTTGCTGCCCATTCTTGCTCGTGTTGGTTGTTGTTGGTTTTCATCTGTTGTTTGTCCTTGGTTGGTATTGGTGTTGGTGTGGGAGGATGCCTACAGCTCTGTCCTCCTATCGTCGCATTTGGGTGAAGCGTGAGGCCTCTTAGATGTGTCGTTGTTGTTGTCTTTGTAGTGGGTGTGGAGGATGCTTTGAGTTCCATCCTCTTATGGTTTCTAGGTGACTTAGTGGATCCCTAGATAGTTGTTGTGATTTGTGAGTGACTTAGTGGGTCCTGAGATGGTTGCTGTGGTTTCTGGGTGACTTAGTGGGTCCCCAGATTGTTGCTATGGTTTCTGGGTGACTTGGTGATTTCCTAGATGATCGTGTTGTTTTTGTTATTCTGGGTGACTTAATGGATCCCCAGATATGAATTGTTGTTCTAGGTGACTCGGTAGGTCCCTAGATGGGTGTTGTTGTTTTGGGTGGCTCTAATGAGTCCCCAAACTTGTGTTGTCTCTTCCAGATATTCAGTTTGAGGATAGGGTTATTCGGTTTTGTCACGTATTTTGCTTGGGGCTTGCGGAGGTGTGGCCTAGTCTAGTGTGTTGCTGGTTGCGTTCTGTTTAGGGTACCCTATTTGGTTACCTAATTTGGCTTGGGCGGTGGATATTTATCTCTCCGATGTTTTCTTTAGGGTGTCTTGTTAGGGATACCCAATTGTTTTTCTGTTTACTTGTGGATTGGATAGCGTGGTGTTGTTTGACTTGTGGGGACCTCCTTCTCCATTGTGGTTGCTTTTGGGTGCTTTTGCAACGGAGATTGGGTGAGTCAAGTGGAGTTGGCTCCCTACCTCGTTGTTGGCTCTGTTGGTCTGCTATTGATGGAAAAGGTATGTTGATGAGTTCTCTTCCATTATAGTGTGGCTTCGAAGTACAAGGATGGTTGAGTTTTTTTTCTGGCTACGTGAACTATTCTCGAGGATCTAGTAGAGGCTTTTCCAAAATAGTGGTACCATGGGTAGGTTGGTCAGGAAGGAGGAACAACTCTTGTTGATTCAGACACTCTTGCTGGAAGTTGCTTTAGATTGGAGATCCGATCAAGTTTGACTCTCGAGTGATCCTTACCATTGGTGTGATTGTTTCACTGGAAGCAGTGAACTCTTGTGGCCATGGACTCTGGATTGTAGAAGCTTCGACGTGATCATCACGCTTAATAAGCAACCTAGATGTGTTTTAATTGTCTCACGTCTAGGCCTATAAGGCTGCGGTAGCAACGAGTCATGATGAGTTTTACTTGCATCCTTTTGGAATGGGATATGTAACGCCCCCCAAATGGTGCACTACGAAAACTACACTACTAATTGGGAAATTTATTAGACTAAAAAGAAAACTAAACAACTAACTTCCTAGAATCTGTGTATGGCTAGTGGCATCTGTCTATGAGCACTGGACCAGGTTGGACTGCAGTCCAACTGAGTACCTAAAAACAAACATTACAAAACACGTGTGAGTAACTTCTAAGTCACCTAGTACGCGTCCATTAAAAACACGGTAGAAAACTTCTCAAAATTAACTTTGGAAAACATCTCTAAACTGTATTCTAGGTTCTCAAAACTAGAATAAAATTCTTTCAAATCCTTTATGAAAATTCTTGACAAAATATGTCTTTTCAAAATAAAATCTCTTTCATAAATCTATTAGGAAAATCTTCATGCTTTTTTGAAAAACTTTATCTCTCTATTTTAAAATTTCATTCTCTAATGCTTTTCTGGAAATAACTCTAGACTAGACTCCAGTCCAACATATAATTCTCAAATCTGGCTAAAATACAATTCTTTGGTTGGAACTAGACTTAAAATACTAATAAGTGTCCTAAGAATTGACAAGTACCACTTGTACTCTTTCTATCGATTTTACATCCCGCATAATCAGCATCACTGTATACCATTAATTCAATACTAGAATTTTTAGGATAAAATAAACCATATTCTATAGACCCTTGTAAATATCTCAAAAAAAGTTTGACTATGGTTAGATGTGATTCCATAGGACACGCCTAAAATGTTGCACAACGGGACACACCAAACATTATATCTGGCCTACTAGCAGTCAAATATAGAAGAGATCCAATCATTCTTTTAAATAATTTTTGTTCTACCATTTGGCAATTTTCATCCTTGTCCATTCTAGTAGATGTACTCATAGGAGTTTTTGCAATTTTGTTATTTTCCATTCCAAGCTTTTCAATAACTCCTTAGTATACTTTTCTTGATTTATAAAAATCCCTTCTTTTGTTTGTTTTATTTGTAGTCCTAAGAAGAATGTCAACTCCCCTATCATGCTCATTTCAAATTCTTGTTGCATGATATTTGAAAAATCTTTATATAGAGTCTCATTGGTGTATCCTAAGATGATATCATCTACATAGATCTGAATAATCAATAAATCATTGTCCACCCTTTTTATGAATAATGTTGTATCAATTGTTCCAATTGAAAAACCATTTTCAATTAAAAAATTTCTTAGTCTGTCATACCAGGCCCTAGGTGCTTTCTTTAAGCTATACAGTGTTTTATTTAACCTAAAGACATGATTTGGATACACTTCATCCTTAAATCTAGGAGGTTGTTTGACATAAACCTCTTCTTCAAAAAAATATTTAAAAAGGTACTTTGTAACGCCCCACATTTCCCACAATAATTTAAAACAAATTAAATTACGGGAAAATTAAAGCTAAACAGAAAATATCTAACTTCCAAGAACCTGTGTGTGCGGTTAGGAGACTCCGATCTATATGCATTATGCTAAATTAACCGCATGTCTACACCTGCAAGCCAAAACCACAAAGAAAACGCATGAGTGACAGGAGTCACCCAGTACGCACCCTAAGAAAAACCACGGAAAGCAAATCATAATTAATTTTCTTTTAAATTCTTTTCGCAAACCATTTCTCAAAACCTCACAAACCAGGCCCACATCGGCCAAAACCACAATCACGCTCTACTAGCCCAAAACCACAAGCAAAGGCCCTCAATGGCCAAAACCACACATAGTGAGTCGGGAAGACCGGTGCCAGGCAACCAAACTCTGGCCACAAGCAGTCCACCAAAGAGCAACCAACGGCGTCTGCACTGCCACGACGTGCCACCCTGTGCAGGAGCTGCGTCGTCCCGCAATTCTCCCACCTGAAGAACCCTCACAAAGCCAACTCCTCCTTAGGAAGGCTGTCCTGTCTCTTAGGACGCCACCAACTACGGGGCAGGTGTCTCACCCGCACAGGCCACCATAGGGTACGCCTCCTTATAGCGTCCTCCACACACTGTGTTCAGGAGGGAGTGTCATACCTCCACACCCGACAACATCCGAACCTCAATACTCACAACAACAGTAGGAGTATTATACCACCCTGTCATGCCACAAGACACCTCAACCCGCAAACCACAACCCTAGCCTTGAGACGACAGTCAAGGAGTCTCATACCTCCAAAACTCGACATCCCTCAACCTCAGGTATCTCAGCCCTCGACCTCGACCAATGAGTCGCACCCGATCACCTGAGAATGTCGTCACAGTCCCTGGTCCCGACGACACGGTCCCACACTGTCTCGGCCCACACATAGAAAACTACGAAAACCATTTTCCAAAACAGGCCAACTATCTCTTTGAAATCATTTTCAAATCATTTTTATATCTTTGAAAACTCTTTCAAAACCTTAGTAAAACGACACATCAGGTGTCCCGAGGGACCATCACTGACAACCCACAATCCCATCTCAATGGGACAATACAAACCAATTCAGAAAACCCTTAAAAATCATAATTTTACAAAAGCATTTGGACCTAGATTCGGCATGCCGAAAATAGGTTCGGTATGCTGAAATCCACTGGTTTGGTATACCGATCGAATCGATCAACCGAATTAGGTCAACGGTCAACACTTAGGCCAAAATCGATATACCAAAAATAGTTTGGTCGACCGAAATCCACTGATTTGGTCAACCGTCTAAAATTGGACGACTGAATTCAACTAGAGGACCAAAATGATAGAAAAACGACATACCGTAATGATTTGGTATGTCGAATTCTGCGAAAAACAGAAAATGACCTAACTGGGAGCTCCAATCAGATTCCCCAAATAATCATAAAAAATCACGCATAACGCATAAGATGTAGACCCTTGAGTCTACTCCAAAACCCAACAAATAAAACCAAAATCCATTCATCATGCATCAAGATACAAAATTGCAAAGGCATAAGCGTCAAAACGACTCAAAACGCAACCACCGGCATAAATGCCCATAAATCCACCATAAATTCTCATAAAATCACAATAAATTCTAGGAATGTAAATTTACCTAGATTTCATGCCATCCTATCAATTTCTACCATGTTGATGCTCTTTATTACAGGGATTGGAGATGTGTACCTGTAATGCCCGTTCCGGTTTACCTCTAGCCAACTTCGGCGACTAGGACCCTCGTCAGGGCTCACACGACCATAAGGGTACACCATCCAAGCCCCACACGCCGCCACGAGCCACCGCACGCCTCCGTTGACCCTTGAGCACACCGAACAGAGGAAGGGGAATGCAGGGAGGAGAGAAACAGGGGAGGGAGAGAGAGACGGAGAGACGGGAAGGAGGTGGAGTGAGTGGAGGGAGAAGACGAGTGGAAGGGAAGGTGAGGAAGAAAGGCGTGATTGCAACGGAGAGGAAAACGCGCGGAGAAAAGGAGGAGAAGGTGTGTAGGAAGAGTCATCAGCTGCACATATAAATATGCGTCCCAAAGTAGTAGTTGCATGCATGCATGCACAATGCAACCACTAGCCTCCCGCACGAGCTAACAACTGCACCGAACCCTCCCACCAACCAGCCCACAACACTGACCCCACACCTGGGCCCACACAAGCATAGTGCCACAATGCACAGTGCTAGCCATGCACAGGGACACGCAAACAAAAGGTGACCCACAAGGCCCAAGCCCAAAAGCATAAATCCACACAACAGGCCTCAGAATAGTAACACACGTCTAATAATAAATTCATTAAAATGTAAATAATTACAAAATGAATTTACGGCTGTTACACACTTTTACATCCATTTGAAATAATTTAAATCCCATGTGAATTGCATATGCTAAAAAAATCCTAATCGATTCTAATCTAGTAACAAGTGCATATGTTTTATCAAAATCAATTCCCTCCTTTTGGTTGTAACCATAAGCTACCAACTTAGCCTTATTTCTGACTACATTCCCAGATTTGCCTAACTTATTTCTAAATATCTATTTTGTTCCTATGATTTGATGAACTATGGGTTTTGGAACAAATTTCCAAACATTATTCCTTTAAAATTGATTCAATTCTTCTTGCATGTCAATGGACCAAAATTTATTTCCACATGCATCATCTACATATTTGGGTTCAATGGTTGAGACAAAAGTATATGTGGCATATTCATGATCAATTTTGGATCTAGTTAATATTCCTTTAGAAACTTCTCATATGATAAGTTCCTTCATAACTAGGTTTAAATTACCATGCTTTAGTGTGGTCCTCTGGTTTTTCATTTTTTTGTTCTAAGTTCAATTTTCTTGAGAAATTTTCAATAATTTCAAGTTCTTTTTCAATATTAATAAATTTATTTGTGTTTTCTTTGAAATTTACATGCATAGATTCTTCTATTCTTTGTGTGTTTTTATTAAAAATTCTGTATACCTTATTTCTAGAGGAATAGCCAACTAGGATTCCTTCATCAGATTTAGAATCAAATTTGTCCAAAGAGTTCTTGTTTTTTAGAATGAAATACTTGCACTCAAAAACCTTGAAGTAAGAAATTCGTGAAATTTTGTCATGCCAAAGCTCAAAAGGAGTTCTCTCTAAAATAAGTCTAAGTAAAACACGGTTTAGAATATAACAAGTTGTATTTACGGCTTCGGTCCAAAAATACTTTGGTAAATTATTTTTACAAAGCATAGTCCTAGATATTTCTTGTAGAGTTCTATTTTTCCACTCAACTAATTCATTTTGAGGAGGAGCTCTTGGAAAAAAGAGGTTACACTCAAAACTATTTTCTTCACAAAATCAAAATTTTCATTTTCAAATTCACCTTCATGATCACTTCTAATTATAATAATTTTCAAATCCTTTTCATTTTGAACCTTTTTGCAAAACTTTTGAAATTCGTGAAAATCATAATTTTTGTTGGCTAAAAATAAAACCCAATTAAACATGAAAAATCAGCAATTATGACAAATGCATATCGTTTGTCACCTAGACTTAAGGTTCTACTAGGACCAAACAAATCCATGTGAATTAATTCCAATGGTTTGGTAGTAGAAATCATATCTTTGGTTTTAAAAGATGATTTTACTTTTTTTCTTAACTGACAAGCATTACATAATTTATCCTTTTTGAAATCGATTTTTGGTAAACCATTTACAAAATCTCCTTTAGACAATTTTGGCAATTGATTCATACTTATATAGCCAAGTCTTCTGTGCCAAAGCTAGTATACATCATTTGAAGTAGCAAGATAAGATATATTCATGTTTGGTTTATAGGATATTATTATTTTGTAGACATTATTTTTCCTATTTCCAATAAATATTATCTTACTAGTTTTTGAATCAATTATGGTGCATTCCCTCTTATCAAACATCACTTTATATACTATGTTACACAATTGGCTAATGCTAATTAAATTACACTTGAGTCCATCTACTAACAAAATATTTTCAATAGAAGGATTGTCGGGATTACCTACATTTCCTATTCCCACTATCCTTTCTTTAGCATTATCACCAATTGTGACAGTTCCACCTTCCTTCGAGCTTAGAGTGTAGAGGAAATTATGACTTTCAGTCATGTGTCGGGAGCAGCCACTGTCTAGAATCCATTTCAAGTTCATGATTTCCCCACATCATGATATGCAAGTAAGGTTTTAGGAACCCACATCACATTGGTCATCTTTTTAATTCCATTTGTCTTATTTTGATTTCCTTCAAACCATTTGGGGTGTCTCTTCACAACAAATATATATTTTTCATTTGTAGTTGTTCTAATAAACCCATTTTCATATGGTGTATCACTAAAATTTGAAAACCTAAACCCATGTTTATTCAAAGAATGTCTTTGGCTTGAGAGAAGTTTATCTAAATTTTCTTTCTCTTTTGTAAATTTAATTACAGTGTTGAGTAGGTCATTACTTTTGGTTTTTAGGGATGCTATGTCTTTTTCCAAATTTTTTATCTTATATTTCATATGGTCAAGGCTTATATTTAATTCAATATTTTTATTGTCTAATTCTACATTTTCAAGAATTATTTTTTTTCTTCATTGATCAACATTTCGTTTTCTTGAGTTAGATTCTCAATGTTTGGTTCATGTTTTTTGATTTTGATTTTAAAGTTTTATATTTTTCATATAGTTCATTAAAAGCATCCAAAAGTTCCTCCATGTTGATATCTTCCATATTGGGAGAGGAGTAAGTATCAACATCTTGTGCCATGAAGTACATATGAGCATTCTCACCATTGGAAGAAGATTTTTTATCCGAAGATGAGTCACTCTTATCCTATGTGGCTTGAAGGGCTTTTTTCTTGGTTGGTTTAAAATTATTTTTATTCATTTTCATTTTTAGTAGGGGCAATCTATTTTGAGATGCTCGGTTTATTGCATTTGAAGTACAATGGTTGTTCATCTTTTTTTTATTTTTGTATTGGTTTTTATTCCACTTCTTTTGGAAATTTCCTATTTTAATAAATTTTTTAAATTTTCTGGTTAGGAGAGTAATGTCTTCATCCATATTTTCAGAATCATCTGAATCTGATGCATTTTTTAGTGTTATATTCTTCATTTTGGGGACTTCGTTTTCTTTTTCTTTTTCCATCTCTTTTATTTGAACTTCATAAGAGGTTAAATTTCCTATGAGATCTTATAAAGAGTAGTTTGATAAATCTTTAGCTTCTTCAATAGCTGTAGTTTTCTTTTCCTATTCAGGAGTGAGGGATCTAAGAATTTTTCTTACTAAATCACTTTAAGGAATGGTCTTACCAAGTGAGTGTAAAGCATTTGTAATAACACTGCACCTAATAAACATATCTCCTATGGATTCATCTTGCTCCAGTTTAAATAACTCATATTTATGAATTAGCATGTTAATTTTAGTTTATTTACTTGATTAGTGTAGACACCCCGATTTTGAGGAGCATGTTGGACGATGGCGCTCTTTGGCTTCGTAGGTCAAAGATAGACCCTCCGACGAGGAGTCTATCGAGATCGTGATTCGAGGAGCACAGCTAGCGGTCGGGGCTCTGCTCAGCATTCAACCAATCACCACTTTTCTGCACTACTTTGGGCAGGCGCCCGTGTTGAGAGTTCACTGCGCGGCGGCAGTTTTCCAGCACTCTCTGCATTTGCCAAGCAAGCCACTTCCTCACATAGTGGTGTTAGCAGCAGCAACAACAACGGCAACCACAGTGCCAATCCACCCCGGAGGCGGGATCCCTCCAAGGATACAGTTTCTTACATTAGATCCCCTACTGCACCGGCGAATGTCCATCTGCCCCCTCAGCACCAATTAGTTTATGCACCCAAGCCTACAACTAGAGCACAGCATGCATCACACATCACTCCCACTGCCACACCAGTTTATCCTCCCCCTCAGGTGGTGATGCGCCAGCCATTGGCGCATTCGCAGCCAAGGCGGCAACGCCGTGACAGGCGCCACTTTACCCCTTTAGTGGAACAGTTGAGCATGGTATTCCCTAAAGTCGCATCCCTCTTGAGGCTGCCTGAGGTGCGCCCATCGCCTAGTCCGCTTCCTGCCTGGTATAATGTGAATGCGTTCCGCAATTTCCATCGAGTCGCAGGTCACTCAACGGATAATTGCCTGACACTAAGGAACACAATCCAGGACTTGATTGACCAAAAGGTCATTGTGATTAACACACAGGCGGCAGGACCCGAGCCCGCACCAGTAGCTGCACAAGCACCACCGGCACAACCCAATATAGTTAGCCAACCTTTACCCCAGCATTCAGAGCCGGGAGTAGCAGGCCCCTCGGGAGTCAATTCCATCTAATCTTTATTTGTCTTGTCAATCTTATTCATGATGTATATTCTCCTTTTCCATGTCAGTTGTATTTATCCTTCCTCGGTAGTTCCGAGGAGTCTTTAGTTTGAGTCGTCCTACCATTGAGACAGTCTCTGGATCTAGCTTCAACCCTTTTGTCTGTATCGTGTCAACTGATTTGAACTAGTTAATTCCATTCCCGCTCTTGAGTCTGTCAGCCACTTGGCCGTTTTTTACAACCCTTGCCTAGTGGTCGAAAATTTGTGTCGCAATTGGGGTGTGAGAAAGGAATCCCTTGGGCGATAGGGCTAAGGAACCGCCGAGCCGATCAAGGCGGAAGAACGAAGAGAACACAAAGATTTGGGATACAAGCGTTAGCACAACGAAGGAGATCCCCATACTCAGGTAAGTCCCTAAAGATGATCATTTCCCGCGATTTAACTCACTTTGCCAGTGCAGGCGTATTGAATCCAAACCAGATTTTGGTCACAACCTTAATATCATAATCACCAACAATTCAGTCATTCAGAACAGTTAGCAAGTGCAGTACAAGATCTTGCTCAGAAAGGAAAACACAAGGAGCCTGATAAATGGTAGTTGGAGATCTAGACATTTTTACTCCAAGAACAATTGGAAGTGCTCGCAGAGGACCTAACAGAGCACGACAGCATTAGGAAGGCGAAAGCAGTTACCTCGCCACCACAACCAAAATCACAAGGCCCGAGCTTCAACTATGGTCCCCCAAATCGAAGAAAGCCCTCACTAGAGCAATGGTCGTCGCCCATTAGCATCTCCTAACTGGAAGTACTACTAGTGATCGTCAACCACTCCCAAGCCTTGCAAAGCATTCCATTGAAGGCCATGCATCTCTATGTTTTTTGCTTACTGCATCTAGATACCCAAATCGCATCATCTGCATTGTACTTTCCTTTTGTTTGCATTGTAATTATAATATGAACATTGACATAACCGTTGCCCGATGAGGAAAATCGGAGGCCTGCTTGCTTAGGAAGAGTTTGATCCTCCTCACATGTTACTACTTGTGTGACCTAGGGAGTGAGGGAGTAACTATCCATGGAAAGTGGGCGAAATGTACAAATTCTCAGGGGACCTACACCTCCAGAGGGAGTAAAAATGCTAGGATGAAAGTGAGAATGCGAGCCAATAAAAAAGAAAACATAGACTTCGGAGCACAAAAGAAATAAGAAGATAGAAGTTACAGATAGAAGTTGGCTCCAATGAGAGAGGCATGTAGGACGACTCTATCCCTATCACATAACTTGGAGCGGAGTTGAAGCATACACCTAACAAGCCCACATGTTCAAAGGGACTAGCCACCCCTTTTATATCAAACTAAAAGAGCAGCCACCCCTCAGGATAAGTGTTTATTACCTCCAAGTAAGGGATAGGGTAAGTCATCATGCCTTTGAGGGAGAAAAAGAAAATGAATTATTGAAAAAAATAGGTATAGGGCCCTAGGAATTTGGCATGGAGCCCATTTTACCCCAGAAATCCATTGGTTGAGTGAGAGCCACCATAAACCCAGGAATCTAGGTAGCACGAAGTGAGTCGAGGACACAATCTAATTTCTTGTAGCAGGTAATGAAGGCTTCCTCAGCGCTGAGGGCATATCTTCTATACACAATGCATAAATCTTGCTTCCATCTTATAAGTCTTGCATAAATCATTTGGCATTAAGCATTGGTGAGTTCACCACTTATGCATTTTGCATCGCGTTGCAAGGCATTTGTCCGCGTTCTGATCAGGGGCATGCCAGCTGCCTTTTGAGTTGGAATGTTGGCAAATAAGGGAGCTCAACCAGGGACATGTTAACTGCTCTTTGGTTGGACGTAGGTCTTTGACTAGGGGCATGTTAGCTGCCTTTCTAAGTCAAGAAGATCATGGGGACAATACTACTTTTGGAGCATGCAGATGAGGCTTCCCGCAAGCATTTCAGGATAAGCCTATCAGTACACAGGAGCATAGCCGTCACAGCACATGAAATCGATAGCTAACATGTACGGCAATAGCCCGCAGACCTGTCGGACTTCTTCCAAGCAAGCTCTGTCTGCTTGAAGCAAAAAGACATGGAAAATGGATTTCAGAATCCAGCCACAGCATATAACAAGTGCCAGTTCACTTCAACCTGGGTAATATTCAACAATGAAGAGGACATGCCCCAAGCCCGTAATTGCTCGCGGTCCTCAGCAATCAGTGCACTGATCAATATTTGTAGAACATCAAAACAGCCCTTTGGTGTCACCATGGCAGATATGATTTGGCAAATGTGGAAGTTATCCAGTGGGCCCCATCACATACAAGTAGTACAAGTATTTTGGTTTCCAAAGTCTAAAGTGCAGAATGGCTTCAAGAGTTGCATTGTCATCCTCAGCACCCTGCAGTTAGCAAAAGGCAAAAGGCAAATGGCAAAATGTCAAGGAAGGCCAGCATATAGACTTCAAGCATTCACTAAATGGGTAGCTTGTAGAAAGCCCATTTACATCACGAAGCATGCAGAATAACTTACAAAGGGTGCGACATATCACATTTGAACAGAGCTTGCAAGCACCTAACAGAATATCAAATATCACAGCAGCTATATAGCAATCAGATATGCCCAGTTGCAAATATGCCCCAACTTTTATGGCACCCCAGCAAGGCTCCTTCAGAGGATATTGCACATGCTTCCAAGCAGGAACACCAGGTTCCATATCACAGAGCCAGCAGCAAGCACATTGCAGTTCTGCCCTCCTAGCGCAATTATGGCTAGTTTCCCTCCTAGGGGACAATCCAGGGTTTATCGCTTTTGTTTTTTTGGGTTCTCGCTTTGGGCAGACGAGATCCTTCTATCCTATCTTTCCTGGGATTTTCGCAGGCGTAAAATCCAGCTTGCATGACTTTGACCGGGTGTAGACACCCTGATTTTGAAGTAGTTCATTGATAAGGCTCCAATTGTTGCTTTGGAAATGGCTGACCTTTGAACCAATCCCTGAACCCACAGCAAGCCCGCAGCCTAGTTAGAAAACCAGACCAATAGGGGAGAGCACCTAGCTAGCACACCTAGCTAGCACACCAACCTAGCACACCTAGCTAGCAC
>JAMKQA010031628.1:0-28021 GCA_024699735.1 Posidonia australis
TTGGAATGGCTGCTATGGAGGTCCTTTTATAGGGATCTAGGGATAGGTTACACAAGAGAAACAAAGGGTCTTGCAAACGAAAAGCCTCGAATATTCGTTGGCACATTCGTTTGCAAGGGTAATAGCCCGGAAGATGGAAGGTCAGCAACCAGAGCTGAGCGCCTGATTGGTGAGCCACCTTGGTGCGCCCACCCAGCTCACAAATGTCTGATTGGAGCTCTGGCTAATGGGTTTGGGGCTCGGTTCAAGGACTGATTACACCCAAAGCAACATAAGGATACTCATCTCTGGGTTACCTCAAAATCGGGGTGTCTACAATATGTGTGTGTATAAAACTGATAGCTTATTCTTTACGCTAATTGTCACAGGAGGAGAAGGCAGGGAGGAACCATTGTTGGACTATAAAACAACCGATTTCACTGCTACAGAAGATATGGATTTCGGAGCTCATCCTACTGACGACAGTGACTGCCAGTTCTTAAACGTGCCATGTCAGAGCAGAGCTGACTGTACCTAAAAGTGCAAAGATGCTGGAATTGTTAGTAGTGGAGGACTGTGCGTACCGTCGATGTCGTCGGGTACTCGTTGCTGCTGCATCATCGCTGATCGCCACGTCTAGCTATATATTTATACATGAGTTGAAGCTTCTTGCCAGAGAAATTTACGACATAGTTGGGAACGCATTGTTAACGTGTGTATCGCTCAACGTAAACGGAGCTTCTATATAATGAATAATTACGTTAACGTTAATTTCAGTCTCTACCTTGTATGGTCAATTTTGCAACGAGGAAAGAATTGATAACATGCCAATATATATATTTTTAGAAAGGAAAACATATCCAGTGATTTGTCCTAAAACTGGCCTTCCATGATACAAGCAAATTTTCCATTCGTTTATTAAAGACGATAAAGGGATGCATTTAGATTTCTCTTTAGTCGGCATGTTCCAATCTTATCCTCTCCCGTGATAACAATGATAAGATGAGGAAGGGAACGATGAGAAAAGATACGGCCAAACAAAAAGGATTGGATGTGAACGACCGATGGGAGGAGACCATGCTTTCCTGTACTTTTGTGGCACCCATCACAAATACTCACATCCTTGCATGTGGATGCAATAAACATTTTACGGGAAAAAGTTTTATGCGACGAATGAAAGAAAATCACCTAAACAAAAAGAATGTGAACTGCTGATTTTAAATCTAAGGAGTTTGTACCATTAAAATCTAAAGAAAAAAAAATGGAATTTTTCTAAGTAGTGTTTGTACTTTTATTAGGAAAGAAAATATTTTCTATTCATTCTTAAAATATAAAAAAAAAGAAGATTTTCATTTCCGTAAATTTAAGATAGAAATTCAACAACTGAAACACGTCTCCTCCTCCTCCTCCTATTTGGTTTGCAATGGAGAGGAAGCGGAGCTAGTAACAAAGGAGGAGGGATTGTTCTTGGAGGGAGGAGCAGGAGGTGACTAGTGAGTTGGGGAGACTTTGTTTGCATCTGTTGTGGGTGGGGCACAGGTGGGATCGACAGGAAGAGGTGGAATCAATGTTAGTTTTTATTTATTTTCAATGATAAATATAAACATCAAAAAATTAGTTAAACAGAAAATAAATTCCATTAATTTCCATTTTCTTTAGTTTTCTTTCCACCAACGCTTTTCATTTCCTTTTGTCTCGGAAACACAAATAAATCCTAAGAGTTGGGAATATTATGCCATCAAGGAATCATTTCTTGACATGTGATGGAAGCGATTCACACGATGTTCAACATGTATATGAGTAAGGCTCGTTGAACAATCTCTCCACTGATAACCCACAAAGACATAATTTGATGCTCATTTAAATTTCTTCGAATTTCAGATATTTTAAATCTTCAGCCTCCTATTTATATGTGTATCATTTGACTCTTATGTATCATCCTCAAGATTTTAATCTTTTATTACATTAAAAAAAAAACTGCTATTGTTGCGTGGTCTGTTTTCGGCCTCCTTTGGTTTTTTGCTTTTTCTTTAGACAATCCATTTCACAGCCCTGAGACGTGCAGGCATCGGTTGTCGTGCCTGGTCCTGGTGGCCCTTGGGATTTTTCTTCTCCTAATGCTATCCCTCAACCAACGCGTGGAACGTGTGACACGTTAACATGCTATATTTTGGAGCCTCGTATTAATTGACAACTTTCTGATTTAGCGAAAAACTAGTGGTGATGCCACACTTTGGAGCCTCGTATTAATTGCACGACTCTTGAGATATACTGGAAGTGGGTTGTATGATATCATAATTTTTTCCTTTCTTTCTTTTTTTCCCCTTTGTTCGTTAAGGAAATTATAAATCTACTGTAAGAAAAATAAAAAACGTGAATGACTTGTCTTCGTCTCTAATTTAGAAAAAGAAAAGTTAATACGTGAGGAGGTGGATAAAGATAGAGATGCAAGTTCACGAAGGGAATTAAATAAAACACAGCTCATTTGACATATACCACTGTTCAGATTAATGGGTCATGGATTCGAATCGGTGGATGTAAAACTTAAAAAAATATATATATTAAAGAAGAATATATGAAATACATAAGGATTTCTGTTTGAATATCCAAAGAAATTTAACCAACGACTCATATATCTTCTTAAAATGGTTAATTATTGAAATACCTTTATAACAATCAACGTTATGCTTACATATCATTCCGTCTAACACACTTATTCATGAAAAAGTGTTTACTTGCTTCCATACTAATCATTATATTATGCATTTTCTTTAATTTCTCCATCATTTGTCAGCAATCCAAGCATGTCACTATTTCTAGCAAAGACAATCATACATTCGAGAAGAATCATTCGAAGTCATATTTTTAAGGAATATACAAGTAACAAGGATAAAATGATTTTTTTAATGATAGAAAACAGAGGTAACGTATTAATTACAATTTACAAGGTTTGTTTTCCACAAGGTATTATAATTATTGATAATTATTTAAGAGGGCATATAAAATCCCAATGTATATGTGCTTCTTTGTTTTTTTTCCGCCCGTGGCTATGGATTTTTCTGCAAAACCGCAGAAAACAGAGCGAAGAGGAAGAAGAGGACGGTGGAGGAGAGAAAAAAAGAACAACGGCGATTTCTCTCCGTTCCTGGTGGTGGAATCGTGACTTTTTTGAACTGTTTTTTGATCTCGATTTTGCGTCTTAGGACCGGATTCCACGATCGGGACGCCGCCAATCGGTTGGTTCCCAATATTTCTACCTTCGGATTTCTTCCCAATTTCGTTGCTTTTGCTCGGTGAAATGGAATCGTGGTGTTCCGATGATGATTTTTGGGGGTAGCGGGAGGGGCTGGTGCTGATGCTTCTGGTCTTGATCGGTCCTGATATGGTTGTGTGGGGGAACTTCCTAGTCCTCGAGAAAATCTGACGCTTGCATTTGGTTTCCGTGGTTCTGATTTGTGGACCCCCGATATTTCCGATGATTATCGTCATAGAGATTGGAGATTCATTTTTCGAAAAAAAAAAACTTAACTTTTGTGTTGTTATTAGTTTACATTTTCCTTTTTTTTTTTCTCTTGCTGTGTTCATCGTTTTTCTGGTCTACAAAGGTGCGCGATGCTTTCGATTCTCAAGGCTTCTTTCGTTTTAAGTGTCAATTTTCTTGTTTTTTTTTTTTCTGTTTCTATGTTCAGTAGTTGACCATAGGGGGGAGTTCAGGAAAATTGAACGCAGAAGAACACTACGATTGGTACTAGTTAGCTATGTCAGTGAGTGATTATTGGTTTTGATACGTAGCCATTCTCTTTGTTTTCGTCAATTTGCTTGGTTGCAAGCGTAGTGGATTGAAGTCTTTCTCGGGCATTCTGAGATCAATGTTATCATTTATAGGAAGCCATTCTCTGTTCCATTTGCCGTTGGCATGATTTTTTTGGTGAAACCGTCCTTTTTGTTCTTGGGGATCTTTAGTCAATACAAGTTTGCTTACAAATTTCATTCATTTGATTTGCTTTTCAGGATCTTGAACCAAGTCTGAACGAGCATGAATCCCCGATGCCTTGTTGGTTGCTGGTATGGAGGTCTAAAGCTGTTTTCTTTCCATTCCTTCTGGGTTCTAAGCCGTTGTCCATGGTGTTCCCACTTGCATGAGAGTTGTAGCTGATGCCGTGCCGATAGTTACATAGCCGATAATGATATCTTAGAATTTTGGTGGGATGTTGGGCGTAATGCATTTTTGAATTAAATGATAGGAAATTCAAGAGTCTGTTAGGAAATTCAAGAATCTTTATCTTGTCTCATGATTAGTGTGGTGACATCTGTTAGGCTATTTTCTACCGTAGGGAACGAAGGTAAGAATCAATTGATTGTTGCTCTTTAACAGTGATATGATAGCTTAGTCGTGATTACTCTGGTGCAGGGAAAAGGTTGCTGAAAGCAGAATAACAAAAAAGAGAAGAAAAAGATAGAGGAGAGTAGGACTTGCAGCCTAAGCACAAACCAGCTGATAACTTTGCAGATATTAGCAATGGGGTTGCCTCAGATGTCTTCTGAAATGGCAGATAAGGTTTCGGCAACATGCAGCACATTTGTGTCGATTCCACCACGATGCACTTGTGATTTGGATGGCCTGCATGTGGGCAGCGCAGGTGCCAGGATTGAAAATGACTTTTCTGTTTCTCCTATTGGTGAATCCCAGAGGCAAACCACATCGAAAGTTTCAAAGTCGTCAAATGGATCATTCAAATATAAACACTCTGCTGATGGAACCGTTGACCTCCATGGATTAAAGATCGACTCTAAGGATAAAGGGATCTTTTCTTCTCCTAAAGCGGGATACAATCTTCTGACTCCTGTTTCAAGAGTGGTTGGGTTTGAATCAAGTGGTTTAGATTATGTTTCAAATGAATATGGGAGAACCCCTCAAAATAAAGTTCTTGTTTCCAGCCCTGATGGGTTTTCTAGTAATGAATGTGATTATAGTGGATCTCAAATGAGAAAGCGTTTGCTGTCTCCTCTAAATGTGATGCTTAGTTCAAATGACTTTCATGGGGATTCACTTGATCTTGCTGGGACTAGTGACAAATCTGAATTCGGTGTCTCTACTAAGAAGAGCAATGACTGTAGTTCACAGGATTGTAAGAAAGCCAATTTTGGGAATGGTGATTTTCTAGATAATTCAGTGTGGCCAACATCTAGATGTTCAGAATTGAATACTATGCTAGATAGAAGAAGTTCCACTCCTTATTTATTTACTGATGGTCCCATGCTTGAGAATGTGGAATCAATTTTTCACACTCATTGTTTACCTTTGTGGGCAACTGGTCCCTGCAATGATGCAAGCAATACAAAAGAAAAAACAAGCGCCATAAACATTTCTCCTAAAAAACTAAACTCTCCTCCTCTTTCCTTGTCTCCACTTGGTCCTAAATGGTCAGAAAGAATGAAAAATGTGGGATTTCAAAGAGTCACATCTGCAGAATCGGAAAGTAACTGTCCTAGTACTTTGTTGGCATCTGAAGTGGAAGATATGTTTGTGAATGACATGTTTGAAGTTGCGAGAGCTAATATGTGTACATTTACCCCACAAGGCATCCCTAACATAGGTCATAAGTGGGGTCATGATTCTGGACTTACTCCGCAATGTATCAAGTTGGTAAGACATATGAATTCCCTCCCTGTTAGGAGGTCTCTAGTTGGTTCATTTGAAGAGTGTCTCTTATCTGGCCATTTGTCTGCCAGCAAAGTTTGTAAAGTAAGCACAAGTATATATTTGTTCCTTTCTTTGTCCAGTCTGTATTATGTTCATGGCCTTCTGATGATATAGTAATCATGCATATTGTGTGCTTTTATTCATGCAGAGGATCAATGGTTTTCTGGCTGTGCTTAATATTACTGGTGGGAGTTTCTCACCCGCATCTCAGAAGCTTCCCTTTTCGGTAACAAGTGTGGATGGAGATAGCTGCTTACTGTATTATGCATCAATTGACCTTGCTGGAAATTTGCCATCTAACAAGTGTAAAGGCCAAAGACTAAGGAGGAGTCTAACAACTGATGATCCTAGGTCCGCCAAAAGTCGCTTGCGCATTCCCATGAAAGGGTGTATACAACTGGTACTAGCTCTATTTTCCTTCAAATTTTAATTGGTCAGAAAAAATTTATTTTGTCAAAGTGATATACCCATCATTCCACAATTGGCTTTGTTGTCATAACACTTTTATTATAACTAAATTTTATGCCGTACACTTGACTTTTGTGCCTCAATTGATATGCTGGTTTATGAGATATAAAAGCATGCAATCATTTTTATTATATTCTAATTACACATTTCTCTCAAACAGTATATCCTTGTATTATTGTTTTCAAATTCCTTTTTATGTTATTGAATCTGAAAAACATAGCATTGAAACATACAAGCACCATAAAAATGTACATCTGGAAGATCTAGCAGCATCGTGACCTAACAGCACAAAGACTGAAACCTGGGCATGCCAGAGCCATCTGTTGACATTTGGGGCCCAAGCCCCATCTGTCAGTTCTGTACCTCCTAAGTTCTCCTAGTTATGTCTTTGTCGGACGGGTGCAGACTATGTAGAAAGTTTCAGAACCAACCAGGAAATTGAACTTTTTTGGTCATTGTTTGAAGTCTCCTAGTTGTATTGAACTGGGTTTTCAGATCAGGTCTGATTGTCCAACCATTTTGGCCACTAGGTGGAGATGGTTCTGTGGTTCACTTGGTCTCTGGCTGGATTGGTGATGTCGTAATTTGCTTAGTTAAAATACCAATCAAGCTAAAAAGAAAATTTTATAGGAGTATGCAACTTGCTATGCTTTATGTTATAGAGTGTTGGCAGTTAAAAGAGTATGTGTTCGAAGGTTAAGTATGGCAATCTTAGGAGAATCATCTTAGGTGGTTTGCACATGTTCAAAGAACACTTTAGGTATACTTGTAAGAAAGAGAGAACTAGTTAATGTTGATGGAGTTGGAAGAAGTAGAGGCCTAAATTGACATGGTTAGTAATGGTAAAAAGGCAAACATGCATAATTAACAAAAGAAAAGCAATGGATAGAGCTAAATGTGGAGAATGGATTCATGCCGTCAACCCCACATAGCAGGATTAAGCATGGCTGTTGTTGTTGGAAATAGAAATGGGAAAAAAATGTCAAGGTGACAAATATATGGGTATGAAATATGGTGCTTCTCAGATGATGTGAACATGATATTTTTGAGATTGAAAATTATTTCATGTTTTGTTGACATTTCACTCATAAACTGCTGATTGTACCAATTGGTCTGAAAAGGGCTATCAGGTACCTGTCTGAAAACCTGTGTTGGCATAATGCCTACGAGTCAAATTCAGCTTGAGACTAGAACTTCACACCAGCCTTATTAGATGTGGTCGTACTTCTACTTCCTAGATGGTGAACATCGAAGTGGTCGTCCAATGGGCAATGGCTTACCGATTTTGATGGATATTTGCAGCCTGATGGCTTTAATTTCTTTCTCATCAAATTATATATTAGTAGGGCATAAATTGTCTCTGGCGTTTTTGTATTGGACTCTACTATGCTTCCATTTGGCATGGAATAACATTGTTTGTGCTTCAACGTGAGTCAACAAGCTTATGTATCAGAATCATCTAATACAGATTGCGAGAGTTATCTGCTCTGTTGTCAAGGATTATGTAAATGACATTTTGTCCATTCTTCCATCTGCTGACCAATTAGATGCATATGTTTATAAATCCTACCTTTGAAATTGTAATTATAAATCTCAACATTATTTTGAGTGGAGAAAGTGTTTAGTGCAGCTAGTGTCCTTGGATCTCAAGGCATCTCTCTATTCCATAATGTCTTTTGCCTACCTGCATTTAGTAGTGTTGGACAGACCGCAGGACAAATCTGCTTGTCTAGCATACACAATATGCTTGTATATTTCCAATTCTAAGCTGCATGTTTTTGTAGGTTCTTAGCAATCCTGAGTTGACTCCAGTTCATACATTCTTTTGCAACTACGACTTGAGTGACATGCCAGCTGGAACCAAGGTAAATGGGTTGCAGAAACAATCATGAACATTTTTTTTCGATTTTTGTGAATTCTATGTGTACAAAGACTTTATGACTGTTAAGAATGTCATTCCCATAACAAATTTGAAATTTTAAATGAGCTGGTTTTGGGAGAACCGGATATTATTAGAGTTGGGAATTAAGTAAAACATTGCCACAGGGATATACATGCATGTCTTTAAGGTGTTCTTTTATCATATTTCACTTTGAAGGAACTTATAATACTTAATACTGAACACAATCATAACTTTGTTAGGAAAAGGCTTGTGTGACAGTACCATTATCTATGTAAATACACTTAAAGGTGGTTATTTTTCTCTCTCTATGCTACTAACTTTTGTAGGCAGTGTTGGACTATGTTAGATTGTACATATTTATCCTTAAACACATGAAAATTAAAAAATACCTTCCATTTTTTAGATTTTTACGTAAATAAACTGGATTTAATGGACTGTATAAAGCTATCTATAGTATGACAAGAATGGTTGATACTCTTGAATTGGTGATTCCTGATGACAAGGATATAAATGAAGAAAGGGTATAATTTTTGAGATCATGCAAGTAACATATGAGAATGAGAGTGTCTTTGATATTGTAGTCCCTTTTTTTATGGCGTAGTGGTTACCCCTTTGCAACCACCACCCATGTGTTCCAAGTTTGAAACCTCTAAACCCATTCTTTCCAAAATAAACTCATTTTTTGATGTTCATGGTGTTTAAACCCTTAACCTCTTATACAACCACAAAGAGATTTTGATATTTTAGTTAGGATGAGTATATTCGTTAAAATAAAAGGTCTGATTCCATCAGTATGTTGGTGGGATTTAGACTTTTGTTAAGGAACCAATAATGGACAATACTTTGGGACAAATTTGATGCCAATAAGTCACAATGAGTCATTTAAAACAAGTAATATATAAGATAAAATTCTACAATTCTTGAATTTTTTTTTGAGGTGGTGACAAAGAAAGTGGACTGATGTTGTAAATTGTGGTAAGTGCTAACCTGCACCGCTTGTTATTCCAAGATACATGTAAACTACCACTCTGAAACAATGAAATAGTAGTACCAAATAATTATTCTTCAATATAACATCTAAGATTTCATATTATTATCGTCCTTTGCTCACCAAAAAGAGTATTACTTAGTTACTAGAAGTTAAAGTATTTTTTGGAATTAGTGGATGACAGTCAAATAAGTCGTCATGCTATACTATTATAATCACAATTCTTGTTGTTAGAGTATGTAATGTGGGTTGTTATGTCTTAATAGGTTATTAGATATCCGTTTAGTGTTGGACAAGAAATAACCTATATATATGTAATCACATACTCAATAGAAAGAGATTTTTCCTCTCTTCTCAATCTATCTCTTCACATGATACCAGAATCCAGAAGAAAACCTAGAAACAACATGCCACAATTGTAGCCACCGGCCACCACCTTCCTCTGCCACCGTCGGTTGCCGTTTGCTGCCGTCCGACAGTTGTTTGGCCAGTTTTCCGTCGGCAACTACCAGGAGTCGTCTCTCCCTAGGTTCTGCTGGCCTCTTTTCTCCTCCTCTCACCTTGCGTCGTCGGCCAAGACAGGCCAGGGCCACCGGCGATGTCGCCAGGGGTCATCGGCACATGTGTGGCTGTCGGTGATGCCCTAGTCTCCTTCCCCTTAATCTGAAAGGACAGTCCAGTCCTTCCCTTGTGACATGGTTGCAGTGTTGGCTATGTTTTAAGCCTCTCCAAGCCTCTGGTCTTCGTTATACATGGATACGTCACATCCACGTTCTTAGTGAGCAGTCCAGTTCACCGTTGTTATTTTCAGACCATATATTTGGCTATTTTTCAGTAATTTTCAGTCAAAATGGCATCTCGTGACTCGTTTGTCAAGAATATAAGTGGCATATCTGAGAAGTTTTTTGGATCCAACTATATCTTATGGTCCCAAAGCTTCAAAACATTTGTTCTAGCCCACAGGAAATTAAAGCATCTCACCCATCCTTTTCTCGATATCAAATCAGATTAGTATGAAGATTGGCTTGCCGATGATGTTGCTATTACAAAATGGATGGTAAATAGCATGGAGCCCTTAGTTGCACGCAGTGTTATCCTATTGAGGCCTGCAAAGAAGATCTGTGACACTCTACGTCTCACTAATGGCCACAAGAAGAATATATCTTGGGTTTGCGAGATATATAAGCAGATCTTCACTCTTCGTCAGGGAAATCAGACCGTTCAACAACACTTCACTGTCCTTCGAGCATTATTGGACGAGCTAGATGTATATCAGCCATTGACAGTGGAAATCAGACCGTTCAACAACACTTCACTGTCCTTCGAGCATTATTGGACGAGCTAGATGTATATCAGCCATTGACAGTGGATATCACCAGACTCCGTCAGTATAGGGAGGAGTTAGCAGTTGCAACCTATCTCTCTGGTCTGAACTTGGACATTACCTCTCAAATTTGAGGTCAGGTTTTAGGAGCAGACAGTGTTCCTGTCTTACAAACGACTTTTGGCAAGGTTCTTTACGTTTCTAGAGCCTCGACTCACTCCGTGTCGGAGTCCTCTACTATGATAGTCACACGGGGTCGTAGACGTGGCAGTTTTAGAGGAGGAGATACCGGTGGACTTTCACGGTGCTCACATCGCGGCTGCTTGGGACACAAGGTTGAGAAGTGTTGGGATATTATTGGTCGACCACAGACAACACATGTCACCATCGAGTCATCCATTATTGTAGCTACCATTGAAAAGCAGACCTTTATCGTTTAACAGGCAGATTATGAGTGACTTTAGTAGCTAAAGATCACAAACTCTACTGTCATGACTGCACATGTTAGTTCCTCAGGTATTAGTGCATTCCTTGCATCAAGGGATTCCTCTTGAATCATTGATTCTGGTGCCTCCTCACACATGTTAGATACACGTAGTTTGTTTACCTAGTTGTCCTAGTTATCTGATTTCCGTACTATGGCCATTGCTGATGGTTGAACTTGTCTTGTGTCTGGTGAAGGGGTAGTCCACGTCTCTTCCTAATTGTCCCTTGAGAAAGTTCTTTTTGTTCCTGACTTTCCTATCAATTTACTCTTAATTAGCACAATTACAAAGCAATTATGTTGTTCAGTCACATTTTTCCCTTTCCATTACGTTTTTCAGGATTTGCAGATGGGAAGGAGGATTAGTTTGAGCCGTGAGTGCCGAAATGGAATATACCTACTAGTTTGTGATGATATACCTTAGGGATTAGCTGTTGTGACGTCTTACTCTGAGTCGTCTTTCTTGTAGCATTACCGTTAGAACATCCATCTCGTCAGAAACTTCAGTAGGCACTACTTTGGCAGTCAGTTTCTCAGTTTGAGTGTGAGTCATGTCAGTTAGGGAAGCATCATCGTGTTTCTTTTAAAAGGTTATGTCTTGTGTCTACTACTACTGCATTTGAGTTAGTCCATTGTGATGTCTAGGGTCCATCTAAAGTTCCGTCTGTGTCAGGTTATAAGTATTATATAATATTTGTGGATGATTTTTCCAAAGCTTCATAGGTCTACTTGTTGAAAGATCATAGTCAAGTTTACGATGTGCTCTGTATTTTTTTGAATGAAATAAAAAATCATTTTGGTATCACTCCTAAATTTTTAAGAACTTACAATGTTTTTGAGTTTATGCAATCCAGGATTGATTCTTATTGTTCTTCTTTGGGTATTATACATCAAACTTCTTATCTTCATACCTTACAGGAAAATGGAGTGGTAAAACGTAAGCATCGGTATATTCTCGATGTCACCCACACTTTCATAGTTCACATGAATGTCCCAAAATAGTTGTAGTTTGATGTTGTACTTACGACTACTTATCTCATCAACCGCATGCCTTCTACACCTTTGGGAGGTAAAGTTCCAGTTCGTCGCCTTAAACCTGAGTCCATCTTGTTTAGTCTAACACCTCGAGTTTTTGGATGCGTGGCGTTTGCTCAAGACTTTTCCCTTGGTTTAAATAAATTGTCTCCACACTCTATCAAATGTGTTTTTGTTGGGTACTCGCGAACTCAAAAGGGATATCGTTGTTTTCACCCTCCAACAAGGCGATACTATGTGTCTGTTGATGTCACATTCTTTGAGTCAGAACTGTATTATATTGTCTCCACTTCATCTAATATATCTGTTCCCATTCTTTCAATTGTTGAGATACAGAATACTGACACTCAAGGTGTACCTACTGTGCCACCAGCACCTACTGCACCACTAACAGCTACTCGTTCTTTGCAGGTTTACCAGCGATGGCAGCGTACTTCAGTACCTGTCATCAACGAACCATCCTCCTTTACTGATGTATATCTATCCATTACATCCTCAGACTTGCCCATTACACTTCAAAAAGGTATTCGGTCTTCCACTGCATATCCCATTTCTCATTTTGTTTCTTATGATTCTCTTCATTCTCGGTTCCGTAATTTTGCTATGTCTCTTGTTTCCCAGTCTATTCTCAAGGCCTATCAGGAGGTACTTTCCCTTCCTCATTGAAAGGTTGCTATGGATGAGGAGATAGCTGCACTCAGTAGTCGTGGTACATGGGAATTAGTGGTCAGAACTGCTGAGGCTACAGTAATCTCTTGTAAATGGGTCTATATCAGCAAGTACGCTGTAGATGGCCACATTGATAGATACAAAGCCAGGCTAGTGGCTCAAGGTTCTACCCAGACGTATGAGATTGATTATGAGGAGACCTTTTCTTCAGTTGTCCGTTTCAATTCCATCGGAGTTCTTCTTTCTCTTACATTGAATCTCTCGTGGGATCTTTGCCAACTGGATGTAAAGAATGTTTTTCTCTATAGTGATCTGATTGAGTTTGTTTTGATGGAACAACTTCTAGAGTATGCTGCTTAAGAGGAGGATCGTGTGTGTAGACTCAAAAAGGTAATCTATGGCATCAAACAAAGTTCCAGAGCATAGTTTGAAAAGTTTAGTCAGGTTGTTCTTGCTGGTGGATTTCAATGGTGTGTAGTAGATTACTCAGTATTTTACAGGCGCACAGATCATGGGTGTGTTATTTTAGCTGTCTATGTGGATGATATATTGATGACTGGCAGCGATATACAGGACATTGAGGAAATAAAGACGTATCTTCATAGGTACTTTGTGACAAAGGATATGGGGAAGTTTCGTTACTTTCTTGGGATAGAGTTTGTTTATACATAGGGAAAGATGGCGTTGTCACAGAGAAAGTATGTGTTGAACCTCCTACAGGAGACAGGTTTCTTGGGATACAAACTAAAGAACACCCTATTGAGCAGACACCAGCTTTCTAGGATAGTAGTTTAGAGTTGTTTGAGGATTCTGGTCAGTACAGGAGACTGATTGGGAAGCTTATCAATCTGACTGTGACTCGGTCGGATATTTCGTATGTAGTTAGCCTGTTGAGCTAGTTCATGCATGAGCCTAGGAGAGTGCACTGGATGGATGCTCTTCGTGTTCTATCTTATGTGAAAGGTGCTCTAGGGAAAGGCCTGGTCTACAGGAACAATGACCACATCAGGATTATGGCATACTCAGACTCAGGGTATGCAGGTGATAGAGGGGACAGAAAGGCCACATCTGGTTTCTACACATATGTGAGAGGAAATTTGGTCACATGGCATAGTAAAAAGCAGAATGTAGTATCAAGATCCAGTGTAGAGGTAGAATACAGATCCATGGCGCAAACAACATGTGAAATGATGTGGATAAAGTCATTGTTACAGCAGCTTGGGTTTGGTAGTGACACACCTATGTCTATGAGGTGTGACAATCAAACAACTATTTTTATTGTAAACAACCCCACCTTTTATGAGCGAACAAAGTACATTGTAGTGGATTGTCACTATGTGAGGGATATGGTCATGCGAGGAGTCATCTCTATTCCTTATACACAGTCTTCAGATCAAATAACAGATATTTTTACAAAGGGCCTAAGTGTGGAAATGTTTGAGTCTTTATGTAACAAATTGGACATGATTAATATGTATGTTCCAGCTTGAGGGGGAGTGTTAGAGTATGTAATGTGGGTTGTTATGTCTTAATAGGTTATTGGATATCTGTTTAGTGTTGGATAATTAATACCATATATATATGTAATCACATACTCAATAGAAAGAGATTTTTCGTCTCTTCTCAATCTCTCTTCACACTTATTATATATCCTTATCTTGAAAAGAGTCATGGAGGGGAAAAAAGCAGCTTTTACGATGGTGTGAATATCTGAAGGGCAACATGAAGGACAACCTAAACTAGACATAGATGTATAATGCTCAAACAATCTACAACCTTCTTATCTAGTCCACTGCTTTGGCTCTATCATCAATCTGCTGCATAAAGTTCAAAAGTTTGAGGTATATAGATCAAACTAGGCTTTGCTCAAAGAAGAGAAAAGTTGAAAGAGAAGAAAAACTAGGTGGAGTACTTCTAAACCAGGTGGTAGCAACCATTTCTTAAAAAAGGCAACCATTATGTGTGCCATGTGCTGTTTTGGTATGCATTTGCTCCCTTAGTGGTACCACCCTTCTACCGAGACTGTCCATGATTTTCAACTGCATACTACCTCCTGTGATTTTATAAGCAATTATTTCAACCTTTTGCTTTATCTTATGCAAAATATTTCATTATTTTCTTTGAAAGGCAAACTGTTAATTTATTATGGAAAAATCTATTTTCATCCATGGTTTCTAAAGATATTCTGTTGATGGATATTCTCTCCCCTGTTGATCGGGAAACAGACATTCATGCGACAAAAAGTCACTTTAGCTGCTGCTAGCTTAGTAAAAGAACGAAATGAAGATCCCCATGAGAAAAATGGTACTGCATATCTCTCTTTATCTAATAAAAATGAGGATATGGAGCTTGGTGATGGATCTACTGATCAAAATGTTGGAATTGTATATACCATGAGATCAATGGATCAAAGTTCTGAAGCTGTAAGTTCTGATCTTATGGGTTGTATATATACAAGCCGTGCTCAACAACATGATGACTTGGCTCACCAACCAAAAAATGGAGGGGAGGTGAACTCAAGATTCGTCTTGTGCAAAGACCGATCAAATGAATGTCAAAATGATGTTGTTGATAAATGCAGTCCCCCATATACGTGTCATGCAAGGGGGAGCAAAGCCGTAGATAGCTCATTGAAGGTAAATGAAAATAATTCTGGTGGTGGGGTACTCCGTTATGCTCTGCATCTGCGCTTCCTTTGTTCTTCGAGAAAATGTTTGAAGTCAATGCGGAGATGTAAATCTGATCCATTCTCAGTGCCACAAACGAATGATTTGGATGCTGATGAGGACCGACGATTTTACTTATACAATGATCTTCGGGTTGTATTTCCTCAGCGGCACTCAGATGCAGATGAGGGCAAGGTATGAGATTGACTACTCAACGAATATGTGATGATCCCAATATATTTTGATAGAACTTGGTGCTTGTTTTTTAACAAGTGAGATAGATCTCATTTCAAAAATTATTATTAAAAGATGAATCCATAGATTATTTTGAATTTTTGATGACTGTCTGTGTCTCCCCAGTGATTAGTCTGATGGATGATACCCATGATGTTAGATCGCATGATTTTGGAAGATTTTGTCTTCTGAACTTCCTGAAGAAATTAAAAGAACAATATTTAGCTATCATTGAAGCTGCTTCTATCTTCCTATTGAGCTTTTCCTTCTGCGCCTTTCGTTCTTGTTAGCCTGGCAAATTTTACGGAATCCAGTATCATGAATTATGATGAATAATTTGTTTCCACTCATCCTGCCATCATAGGGATATTTTATGCCTTATATTTTTGACATGGTTTCTAGAAATTAGGAAACTGGTGGGAGCCTCGAGCACTGGGTTTGCTCTTTGGGGTTCTAGAAATTGGATTACCCTCTTTGTTTTAACAGGATTTTCTTTTGTAGCAATTTATGATTTCAAATTCTTTTTAGAAGTTGCCACATAACCTGCTTTCGATCATTTGCTTATTAATGCAACTGAATAAGATTACAACGTACAATATGCATTATTTTCACCTTTCTGTTAACTTCTTGCATTTGTTTATGGCAGTTACAAGTGGAGCACCACTTCCCAGCTGATCCGAAATACTTTGATATCAGCAACTAACAGCATAGTTGACACGGCTGGCTGCCTCGCAAAGGTTCTGCTGCTGGCTGTAATTAACATGACCACCTCAGTCATCTGTCTGGAAAATCTGCCACCCCCTTGTAAAGAATTTCTCTTCCAATAATAATTAACGATCTTCTTTCTTAGTTGCCTATTCGATTGTTTTTCTTCAAATTGGGTGGAGCACAACTGATTACTTATTAATCTGAAAGTTGGTTACAGGAATAGCTGCCTTTACTTGTGGTCAAATGTCCGATGTTACTGGTTGGTATCAATTTTCTGCAAGGTCAGAATAAATTACACAAGCACCATAAAAGGCTAAAATCTACGGTCAGCGATGAATTCAATAGTATCAGTATCTGCATCCAAGTTTTGGTCACCAGTGAGAAATCCGTGCGTACGAAGACAAAAAAAATCAATAATTTGAAAAATTAAATTAAAATAATTTAATACTATAATAATAATTGAGATGTGTACTCAGTGATGGAGTCACGTAAAGGCTAATTGGAAAACAGGTTACTTGGCACACGTGCCTTTGGTGGAATTTTACAAAAAAATTCTTTTATAAGAGATTCGGAATTTAGGATTGTTGTGACTCAAAGCCATCTTCAATTCCCATCCCCATGATGTAGGCTCCTTCTCAAGTGACTGTTAGTCCGTCCACTCGTCCAATCCCATCCTGTCGTTTGTGGGGGTGTTTGGGAAGGTAAAAGTGTTCATGCATTTTGTTGTCTTATTTGTGTCCCCTTGATTAAATTCGATTCATCCATTCCACATATGTTGAAGTTGGTGTGATTGTCACTTTCGGTTTACTTTCGTTGGCCTTCGAGACACCTAGAGAAATGTATTATTGATGTAGGTTTAGCTACCCTAAGATAGTGTCAGCATTGTCTAAGGGTATTTGTGTCAGTGAGCTTTTTCTTCTTTCTCTTTTCCTCGTAAAGTAAAATCAAAGATTTGCGGATTAGTATAGTATAGTAAATAGTTCAATGAAAAAAATTATAAATATGAAATAAAGGGGAAAATACTTACTAGAGGGACTTTATTCCTCTAGTTGCAACTAATGTTTACCTACAACATGCAAAATACTAAACAAAAAACTCCTTTTAATTTGTGGAACATATGTACGAAATGTAAGATACCAACATGACGTAGTCGGAGATGGAAGAAGACTTTAGTTCTCTTCAACTCAGAATTTCTTTACTTTCTGTCTTAGAATTCCCTCTGTGTCTCACTCTCTACAATTCTAGTCTCTCCTTAATTTTCTGTCAAATTCTGGTTTCCGATTCCATCTCCTCCCAAAGGTTGGAATACCTATGCTTATATAGAGGCACGGGAAGATCAAAATAGGTAAAAAGATCCAAAATTGACAAAGATTATATAGTTATAACAGAGAGTTTTCATTTCTAGAGTGTTGAACGCAGAATCCTAACGTTTTATGTAGAACACAGGCATTGCCATATTTAACACACCCAAACACCCCTACTACATTAATGAAGGAATATTTCATCAATTAATGGATAATAAAGTATGATCAGAGGCTAATTGATGTCACGCATGATCAAAGGAATCTTCCTAAAATGGAAATAATTTGAATTTAAATTATTCCAAAAAAAGAAAGAAAGAATAAGCAAAGATCCAACTGTTAGGTGTTAGACGCAGCATTGTTAGGTTTTGAATTGAGAACACATTCAGTTTATCGATCGAAAATGGTAGACCTATTTAAGTGGACAGAGCATTAATCTGAAAGCACATTCGGTCAACCGACCAAAAATATAGACCGATTTAAGTGAACAGAGCATTTGTCCAAGAGTGATTTCGGTCGACCAAGACTAGATCGATAGACTGAAATGTCTATAGATAAATTAACCTATAGGCAAATCGATAGATCAAAAAACTTTGGTATACCAAGTTAGAGATATTTTTAAATTACATCTTCTAATGTAAAAATTCCTACATTTCTTTTAATCTTAATAAATTGTTGTTCATCCAATAATTTTGTAAAAATATCAGCTAATTAATCTTTTGTTGAAATGAATTCTCATTTTATGTCACTTTTTAATACATGGTCTCTAAGAAAGTAATGTTTGACTTCAAGATGTTTTGTCCTTGAATGATAAACACGATTTTTAGATAAATTTATTACGCTAGAATTATCACATAAAGTAGGAGTTAATGTGAATGACAAACCAAAATCTTTAAGAGTTTGCCTCATCCATAATACTTGGGCACAACAACATCCACTTGTAATATATTCTGCCTCAATGGTAGATAAGGGAACACTATTTTGCTTATTACTAAACTAAGATATCAAAGAGTGTCCTAAAAATTGACAAGTTTCACTAGTGTTTTTTCTATCAGTTTTACATTTGACAAAATCGATGTCACTATAGCCTACTATATCTAGAGTTGAGTTTCTAGGGAACAATAGTCCATAATCCTTAGAATCTTGTAAACATCTAAAAATTCTCTTGACAGCAATTAAGTGTGACTCTTTAAGTGAGACTTGAAATCTAGCACATAAACACACACTAAACATAATATTTAGCCTATTAGCTCCCAAGTATAAAAGAGATTTAATCATTCCTCTAAAACGTTTTTTATGAACTTTTATTCCATTTTTATCCTTATTAAGCTTAGTAGAGGTACTCATAGGTGTTTTTGCAATTTTTGAGTTTTCCATACCAAATCTCTTCAATAATTTATTAGTATATTTTTCTTGGCTAATGAATATTCCTTCTTGGATCTTTAGGTTTTCTTATTTTTAGATTTTTCATTTTCTATTTGTTTGGATGTTCCTATTTCTTGAATTTTTGGCTTTTCTTTTTTGTTTGTTTGTTTTTTTGTTGGATTTTTCTTGTTTTTTTTTCTTTTGGGTTTTTCCTTTCTTTTTTGGATTTCTTTCTATTAGGAGAAAGAGAAATCTTCCATGAAGTAGGGGGGAAAAACTGTGTGTCGAAACCTTGACAATTAGATCCCTTATGCATTTTTGAGCTGGAAGACGTTTCAGACTTACCTTGGTACTAGCTACCTCTAGTTCTAGGTTTCTACCCATTGTCTCTGGATGGTGTATAGTCCATGGTGTAGGAGAAGGAGTAGTGTCCTATCTTGAGACTTTGGTTAGAGATTTGGAGTTCTTATTCCCTCAGCTCAAGGTTGAATTCTACTGCACTTTTAATCTCCAATTTTTCCAGTTTTCTCTTTAGACAACTTCTTTGTTGTTGTCTTTTTATTTTTTTTATTTTTGGATAGTTTCTTTGCTGTCTTCTTTTCCCTTCTCTCTTTTTTTGTTGATGGATAGCTTCTTTGCCCTCTTCTTTTCTTTTTTCTTTTCTTTTTTTTTTTCTATTTTGGCAGGTGTCTGTCTATCACTACTCACTGAAGTTTATGCTATGATAGCACACTTGCTGAGTGTCAATAGTCTCACCTTCGTTTAAACTTTCGGTGCACCTCTTGGTTTGTCCTTGGACACCTACTCAATCACAACTTACTAAAATTTACGCTAGGATAGCGTATCTAACTCAAGAAAAGTGAGTGGACTTGTTATTCCTGGAAGGGAACTCTTTATGATTTGCTTCCATCTCAGTGTTAGACCGTTAACTCCATTTTCCCACAAGGTGTTCGTGAGGTAAGGCTAAGGACATGGCCCCTAAGTCTTAGAAAACAACCAGTTCATAAGTTCGGACAGTTTGTTGGCTTAGTATGCGGGTCAAGGGTTGTACCTTTTGAGGTGCAGTACAATCTAAGAATGTTTTAGCCTAGTGCCATCCTCTCTAACCAGAAATAGGTGTTGCCTGGATATGCTTTAATCACCAAGTACAATCCATCCTAGTTTGGTTTTAATTTCCCATGCTTGTGTGGAAAAGCTTCCTTCTCATTAAGTTTACACTTTTATTAAACAGTGAGAGAGGATTTTTATTTACATATTTTCCACACTCAAACAAAATAAAAAAAAAAGGAAAAGAAAAGTAAAGTTTACGCACAACAATTAGGGGGATGTCCCTAGTGTAGTTTCCATCAGTAGAGACTTCTGCCTAATTCATATCGATAGGCTGAATTTATATCGAGAGGCTGACTTCATAACCTTCTCTATTAATGCATTCCTACTCAATTCTGTCTTCCTCGACTCAATCAAAGACAATATCTTTAAAAGCCTAACAGTCTTCTAAATTTTGCCCATGTCTCTAGTGGTAAGGGTAATAGTTATTTCTGTTGTAGTTTATTCCTTTAGGTCTTCAAGGTAGGAAGTTGATTACTTGGGCTTCCATCATTTCTACAAACATGTTCGCCAACGTGACTGGGATAGGAGGATAGCTTGTGCGTCTTGGTCTTTCGGTTGTTGTTGTGGAGTTACATAATGGTGGTTGCCCTAGTCGTTGCCGTTTCTTCCGGAGCGGTTGCCATTTTGTTGATAATCTTGAGGAGGTTGATCCCACTACTTTTGCTTCCCAACATGGTACATAGACTTTGTTATGCCCTTTGTCTCTTAGAATTCCTTACTTTCGAATTCATGCACATTCTCCGTCACAGAAGTGACTACCTCATAGAGTGCAGCTATAGAAAGGCAATATGCAGTTGCTAACCCCTTCTTCATTGGTCCAGTTGTGTTTGTAATTACTGTCTAGATAACTTAACTTTCTGGGATGTCTAAGCCTGAACTGGCAGCCATTTCTTACCATCTGTTTGCAAAAGTGATCCATTATTTGCTTGGCTTCTTACTCTCTCTGCTTAAGTCGTGCAAAGTTGGCTTTCAAGCTGTAGACACCCTAATATGCTTGCAAATGGACCAAATCCTAACAGGATTCTAAAAAACCCTAAAAAACCAAATAAAACTCTAAAAAACCAAACAAAACCCTAAAAAGTCCCAAAAACTCTAAAAACATTAGGAAAACCCTAAAATACAAAACAAAACCATAAAACCCTAGAAAAACCCTAAAAAGCTAAACAAAACCATAAAACCTTAGAAAAACCCTAAAAAACTAAACAAAACCATAAAACCCTAAATAAATCCTAAAACCTAGGTTAAACCCTAATCTAAATCTTAAATCCTAGCTTAAGACCTAAATTAAATTCAAAACCCTAATCCAAACCCTGAACCTAGGTCAAACCTTAAATCATAAGTCAAACCTTAAACCATAAGTCAAACCCAAAACCATAAGTCAAACTCCAACAACCTTAACTACTTCCCACTTTACTCCAACCACCTTAACCACTTCTCACCTCTTCTTAACCATCTTAACCACTTCCCACTTCACTCCAACCACCTTAACCACTTCTCACTTCTTCTTAACCACCTTCCACTCTAACCATAACAACCAACCAAGCCATTTGGAAGCTTATAAATAGCTCCATTTCTAAGTGAAAAAGGGGATTTTGGAAAAATTAGAGAGGAGAACTCCTCAAGCCATTTCCTCCCAACCAGGGCAATCAGAGAGTTCCAGGAAGAGAGAGGAAGCTCGTGGAGGAGAGAAATCAAAGTTTCCAGTTATCTCTGGCGAGCTCCAACGATCAACTCCACTACCAGTCCAGCTACGCCCTCCACGCACCTCCATTTCCTTCCAAAATGCTCTCCTAGGTCTCCCTCTATCTCCCTTGATCGATTCCAACAGAGCTAGAGGTCTCCTCTGATCGGAATTGAGCTTCTAGGCCTCGCTAGAGCGATTCTCCAGTGGCCTAGGTGAGGGCACGAGTCCAAAGCTTGATTTGTGCCTCATAGTGTTTGATCTTCCTTCTCGGACCTCCCTCTTGCTTCTCCACCCATCAAAACCCCGCTTTAGTCGCTGTGGAAGCCCCCAGTGGAAGCTCGTCGGAATCGCGACGTCTCGCCGTCATCGGGGAAGAAGACTGAAAACAGCGAAGGGACGCGCACCTCCAGCTCCGTCGTGCCTCTCCAAGCCACCAAAAACATTCCACGACAAGCCCCCAACACACCGGAGCCTTCAGAGCCAAGCCACGAGCCTTGGATCACCTCCTCAGTCGAGCTCACTGGAGTTCGATTGCGTCAACGACGAGCGAGGTTCGAGGATGGGAAGAGTGTCCTATTCTTGCTTCTGGAAGAGGGGAAATGTTCCTCACCGCACCTCTGAGCTTCCTGGACCCCTGAGCGACGCGTCGTGGCTCTCCAGCAGCCTCCTTCTTCTCCGACGTCGTCACCGGAGTGCCACGACGACGAGGGGAACGGGTAGCCTCTTCCAACCGTTGAATCCTCAATCCAGATCATTGGATCTTTCTTTTTCCTCCTCTTCTTGCTCCCCTGAGGTCTGATTGAGAGTCTCTCCGGCGATCATCGACGGCAGAGTTCCGTCACCGGCGGCCGTCGATTCCTTTTTTCTTTTAAAATAAATAAATAAGTTTACTTTTAAATAATTTCTGAACTTTTTGTTTTTTTACATTTAGGTCCTTATTTTCTTACAAGTAGGTCCTTTTTTTCTTACAATTAGGTCCTTGCATTTTTTTTAAATCGTTTGAATAAAGTTTGATTTGAAAATATTGCAATGTGCCCCTTAAGCTTTCTTAATAATGTTTTCCAAGCTTAAAAATTAGACAAAAACCCCTAGAGTTTCTTTTCACACATTAAAATCCAATTTTTTGCATAAAAAACCCTGAACTTTGTTGAAATAGTTCTGAATGCACATTTCTCTATTAAAATTGCAAATTAAACCCTGAATATTTAAATATTTACCCAAATATGCTCAAAAATTGCATTTAAACCCTTAAGCTTCATTACAATAACTCTAGATGCATATTTCTCTGATTAAATTGCATTTAAACCCCTGAGCTTCATTAAAATAACCCTGAATGCATGTTTCTCTGTCTAAATTGCTATTTAAACCCTGAGAATTCGAATATTTGCTCAAATGTGACTTAAATTGCATTTTAAACCCTGAACTTTACTGATTTCACACTGAATACATGGTTTCTAGGGTAAATTTGTATGTCAGCCCCTAAAACTTTCTATTTTCCAACATGGATTCTTTTTCTTGCATATTTTACCCTAAATTTCCACAGAATTGCATTAAATGCATGTTTTAATGGTAAAATTGCATTTTAACCCCTAAGAATCTTCAATTTGACCAAAAATACACAGTTTTGCACATTTGACCCTAAATTTCTTCAAAATTACATGAAATGTGTTTTTCTATGTATTTTTTGATGATTTAGCCTCAGAATTTCAGTTTGCATTCAGAATTTGGGTTTTTTGGGCAAAAGCCCCTGGAATTTACATTTTTACACACTTACATGCATTTTGGACAATTTGTTGCTAATTTTCATGTAGATTTTCTCGTATTTTCTTCCTTGAATTGTGCACGCATCTCTAACTCATTTCAAGCTTGGTTTTTCCATCGTTCCTAAATTTCTTTCGATTTTCACACTTTTGACTTGATTTGGCTTTTCATCGCTCAAGGACGTATATTAACAGGCTTAACAATGTCGACATTGTCCCGAATGAAGATTATTTTCCTTAATTTGATTTTCTCGGATTTCTTCGAATTTTCGCTAATTTGCGTGACGCTTTCTGAGAGTTTCTCGATTTTCACGATTTTCCTCACCATTCACTAGCGTACAGTAAAACGGCATTCTCAATGCCTACATTTGTCCCTCGGATTAACTTTTTCCCTTTTAGTCTCTTCTTCTCTTTGATTTGGCATGTTTTTTAGTCATCTTTAGCATATGCATTCAGAATAGGCAACCACACACCCAATAGACCATTTGGCAAATAGTAAACCTAGAAAGACCGAGTTCCTCGGGAGCATGGGGGTGCCTAACCCCTTCCCCATGCATAACAAGAATCCTTACCCTTTCTCTGGTCCGTATTGATTTATGCGTTACATCCATTAGGCACGGAGCATACATGTTTTCTTCATCTTGTTTTCTTCTAAGTTTTCTTTCATGTTTGGTTTTCCTCGTCTTTTCATTAAAAGACTAGGTGGCGACTCCTTTCCTTATCCTTTCTTATCTTTCCTTGGTGTTTCTCAGTCTAGTCTTCTTCTCTGGATTCACCATCTTCGTCGTGACCGTATCGAGACTCCTCATGTGCTTCCACGCACCGGTAAGGAGAGCCGTGTAGGGTTCCACCGGCATGATCACACAAGCAATCTTGTGTTGATACTTTATTAAGAAGTATTCTCGAATCTGATTGAAACTACTGAGATCTTTTGATAGGATCATGAACTAGTCGATGGGTTGCCTTCTAATAAAAAAAAGAAGAGGCGTATGATATGTCTCAAGTCATGGAAGTATGGAGCTAACTCCATCTGAAATTAGATGATGTGACTATATGGATTGGTAGTTCCATCAAACTTTAGAGATTTAGGGTACTTGAAGTCGAGTGGAAGTTGAATTGAGGAGAATTTGCTCACGGCAAAGGTTGGAAGAGCTTGTGTCTGAACCCCTAAAGAAATCAAAATCTTCCTCATTTCTGCTAAATTATTGAATCTAACATGAGCTTGAAAAGTTGATGCTTCGTTAGCATACAACTGATGACTATCGCTTGGCATATTCATCCCCAGCTGATGTGGGTGAAAAGGAACCTAGTGATGAAAATTCCTCTCTAGCTGATTGGAGAATATTGGATTGACTCTTTCTCCATGCTCACCATGTGGCAATTGTTGTGGTTACTCAAAGAACAAAGGTTTGGCTCTTATTTGAAGTTCTCCATTTGGATCATTTTTCTGCCACTGGTGCTTGGTATCTAGCGACACATTTCTGAACTATCCCTGGTATAGACCTTTAGGAATGTAGTTTGCGACAGACCTTCATGGTCCTTCACCAAAGAGGTATTGATCTTGATGGAAATCATTATCTTATTGATTTGACACCTCCGATGGGTCAGGGTGATTGGTGTCACTGTAAAGGAAGTGATACAAGACTTGATATTGGATCGAATCAGGATCCAATTCTTCTCCAATGGTTTGATGAAATAACTTCAAGATAAGTTCCTCCTTAAGCATGCTAGTTGAATCTGATTGACTGCTCTCAGATTCAGACATCATGGCTTAGCTTCCCTTTTCATCTAACTTAAGTTTAGTGCAAAAAGTGTAAGATGTAAAACGATTCACGTCTAATGTAAGATGCTAAGATCTATGCGTTTAACAACCTTGTAAACTTTTACCTCTTCAATGCTGAATTGGTCAATGTATACAATGTCCAATATTATCTACTCAATCATCACAGATCCCTTGGAACACCCTCTTTGTTCTTCAACAGATCAAAATAGTCAAACTTGGCTAATAGCAATATCAATTGATTAGAAATGGATTGATTGGCAATCTGACAATGTAGGATGCTTGAAATGTTGCGTTCAATGGTAGATGTTGACAATATTGTGTTTAACACTTCTTGTTAGCTATTCCTCCATTGATCTTGAGGGAGATTACTTAATAAACCCCAATATTATTTATAGACTCATGGGACCCAATTTTGACAGTGATCCAAAAATTACAAGAATTTTCATCATTTTTTCCCTTTCCTTTTCTTTTCTTCTTCTTTTCCTTCCTCTTTTTTTTTTTTGATTTTTTCCTTTTTCTTTCTTTTATTTTTTTCTTATTTTCCCTTTTTAATTTTTTTGATTTTTTCCATTAATAAAGGGAAAAGAGTACAAGGATTACACTTGATAAACAAAAAGAAAAACTCACAAAAGATTTTAGGACCTAATACAAGTTTCTACAAAAAGAAAAATGAAAATCAGATTGCAAATGACTTGTTTATTGTACCTGTTTAAACATTCACCCTATGATATTCATTATTCTTCACAAATAAAAGCTAGAAAACTAGACAATGTGTTAAACATTGATTCTAGTGCATCCTATGTAGGACGCAGCAATATCTACATTTAACACCTCTATTTCGGAGAGTTACACAGAAACTCCAAACAAGTACTTAAATGATTTTATTGATATTTTACTTTGTTATTAGTATTTTAAAACCTGTGTGACTCTCAAAGTGCCTATGGCTTAGGTATGGCTTCCTTTGGGATAATCTATGGATCCTCACACAGTGGGAAAATAATTCCACTTCATGGGTGCTACCCCTACTTCAACTTTTAAGGATCTTTAGGGAGCCTCGAGCACACTTGGATCCTTACCTATAGAGATAAAGCCCAATGTACTCAAGATTAGTTGGGTCTCTCGTGTTTCAATCACACAACCACAACAAACCACAGAAAGGAGAGGGAGAATGCAATTCTTAACTTAAGGTTATAACTTACTTTCACAAACATTAAGAGAGAGAATAGTGACTTTTGTGAAAGCAAGTGACAATACAAACATTTTTTTAAAGTATTTTGCATTAAGGGTGCTTCGAACTTAAGTTGTTATTTGTGTAACCTAAGAGAAGATACAATCAAATTAGTTCCCATGAGGGTCATGTAAGTCATAGAAGAAAGTCAATTTTATTATTTGGATTTTTGAAAAATACCCAAAGATCAAGGATTTGGTTCCTTTGGCAAAGCCAATCACTTCACACTTTGGTCTTTGGACTAGTTATACAAAGAAAACAAGGAAAATTTTGAAAATACAATGGGATTCTGTCTAGATGTGTAAGATGCTTAAAACGTTGCGTCTTACGTAAGACACATCTAGGCTTGCGTTTAACACATTGATAGAGGATTTTTCAAAAAACGTATATTTTTTTAATCAACCACCTCTACTTTCAAGAATAAAAATCCAAATGAGAGGTAGTTGCATGCATTTAAGCATATAAAAGCCCAAACAAGTGAGAAGTCATGGTGCTTCAAAACACTAAAAGGAATTTTGTCACAAGTTTGAAAAACCGTGTGTTGTAAATATGTCTTGAATTATGTTATTTGTTTAGGGTTAGTTTGGTCATTTGACCATTTAGATGCCCTAGTATTTAAGAAAGCTAAGGCACAGAATATGTAACCTCTTTTGCATTCGTGTAACCCTGTTTTGTCTCCCAAGGAATAGAGAGAACTCCCTCTTCTCTCCAGGCTAAGGTTTCATGTGAGGTTCGTCTGTGAGGGAGGGTTTGGATGCTTGGAATGTGGGCATCCATCCATTCGTATCTGATTTCTCTTCACCACTCGGCACAACAAGTGGTATCAGAGCTTAGGTTCGAAGGTGAAGAAGAAAAGAGATTTGTGTTTTGTGCTTTTGTTTTGGGGAAGAGAAGGGGAGGTGCATTGGTTAGGGTGAAAACCCTAGATCAAGTGGAGGAGGAACGTGCAAGTGCACAGCCCGCGCGCAGACCCGCGCTCCAGTCCTCCCAGCCCGCGCGCAGATCAGCGCGTCTGGCTTCCCAGCACACCCGCGCGCAGACCAGCGCCCGCCCGTGCACCTGCACATCCACCCGCGCGCAGCCCAGCGCGTGCCTGCATCCACCAGCGCGCAGACCAGCGGCGCCAGCACTCCCAGGCGCCGACTCCCCGCGCGCAGACCAGCGGCACCAGCACCCCAGGCGCCGACCCCCCGCGCGCAGAACAGCGGCCGCACTCTGCCCTAGCCCGCACCCGGTCCAGACCGGTCGTGCACCAGCAGACCGCTCGTGCACCAGCAGACCAGCAGCGCGCGTGCCCACCAATGTGCGTGCCCTCCAGCGCGCAGACCAGCGCGCGTGCCCTCCAGTGCAGCAGACCCGCCCGTGCTTTGAAGAGTCTGTTTTGAAGATTCTTTTTGGGGATTTGTTTGGAGATCCGTTTTGAGGATCTGTTTGGAGATCTGCTTTGGGGATCAGATTTGAAGATCTGATTTGTTTTGAAGTGCGGTTTAAGGTGGAGAGCAGTGTTTTCTGAAGATCACATTTTGGAGCATCGCCAGTTTGGTCCTAAGTTTCTGGGACGATCAGTAAGCTTCCTAATTTCTCTTAGTTTCAATATTCGCTTTATATTGAAATTATTTGTTGGTTGA
>JAMKQA010031629.1:0-27644 GCA_024699735.1 Posidonia australis
CCCCCCCCCCCCCCACCTCTGTTGCCGGAGTTTGGCGACGGCGGGGCACGAGGAGACTCCGGAGGCCAAGGGATTGCTCTGGATCCCTTGGAAACACTCCAGGAAGGGGAGGAGAACCTAGAAATCTACAATTCAGACAAATAGAGTGATCGAGGGTGTGTACCTGGCTGGAGTGGACTCGCCGGAGCTCTGGAACGGCGACTGGCTCCGCTCCTCTGCTTCAAGCTCTGGCACTCTGGTTCTCTCCCTCTCGCTCTGAATTATCTCCTGAGGTTGTGGGAATGCTCTGGAAATCGTGTAAACCTCCTGAATTGTGAGCTTGCTTCTCCATTTATAGGTGAACCCAACAAACGGCAACCCATGTAACAACCCAACAGACCGCTAACGGACTCCACAGCTGTGCTCCTAACAGCCCCGCCATGCTTCAACGGTTGTCCCCCATTCGTTCCTCCGGATGCCAACTTAATGGACGGCCATCCAAAGGTTTGTTGGTGGTTGATCCAGTGGTTGAGCTGCCTTGGAAGCTTCTAGTTGATGCTGGAACGGTGTGGCTCGGGCTGGACTGAATGATCTCAGTGAAGAAGGAGTGAGCTCGGGCTGAATGGGTTCGTGAGGTGTTAAGGAGAGTGGGTTCAGTAGAGAAATGGAAATGGTTGAAAACATTTAAATAATTTGGTATGAACTTTGGTCAATAGTGAAAAAATGTGATATTGCTTGAATTTGATGAAATAGGGTGAATGGGCTTGATTTAGGGAATGTAGGTTGGGCAATTTTGAGTCTAGGGTCCAAGGCGGACTCAGTCGGGCTCAGTGGGCCTGAACGGGCTTCATGGGCCTAAGTGGGCTTGTGTGGGCCTTGTGGGCCTCCATGGGCCCAAATGGGTTTAGGTGGGTCCAAATGGACCAAATCGGCCCAATCAAGTTGAATGAGAGTCAAATGGGCCTAGAATGGGCTTGTGGACCCAAATGGGCTCAACTAAGGCTTAATGGGCGTAAGTGGGCCTTCACGGGCCCAATTGGGTTTCCATGAATTAAATGGCCTTATGAGGGTTTGTGGGTCCAAATGGGCTCAACCAAGGTTCAAGCTCAGCCACCAGATCCTCATCCTGCAAAATTGGAAATTTGGGGTGTCTACAATATGCATGAAAAAGGGGAGTAAAATGTACAAAATATAATCATCGGTGAAATATGTAAATTTCTAGGGGCCTTTGTGCAAAAAGTACATGTCCTGAGTATTGGCTGAGATCCTAGGGCAAAATCAGCCAAAATGCCCATAAAAACTCATTTTAAGTAATTTTGAAGAAGTTGGGGGTTAAATGTGCAAAATTGTGCATTTTTGGATAAAATTAGGATTCCTAAGGTTTAATCTGCAAATTTGCAGCAAAGCATGTATTTAGTGTAATTTTGAAGAAATTTAGGGTCAAAAGTACAAAATAATGTACTCATGGTTGAAAACATGAATCTTCAAGGACTGAATTAGAAATATGCCTTAAAAACAATGCATTCAATGTAAATTCAATGAAGTTTAGGGTTTAAAATGCAATTCTAAACACATTTGAGTAAATATTTAAATCTCCAGGGTTTAATTTAGAATTGTGCAGAAAATCATGCATTCAGAACAATTTCAATGATATCCAGGGTATTCTGTGCAAAATATGGACTTAAAATGAATGAAAAGTAAATCAAAGGGTTTTATGTCAAGTATTAAAGCCTGGAAAACATTAACAACACGGTACATGGGTCACACTGCAATTTTACAGAACAAAACATATTAAAATGATTAAAAAACTAGTGCAGGGACCTAAAAGCAAACTAAAAGGACCTAGTTGCACGAAAAGAAAAGAAAAAAAAGTATTTTAAAACAAACTTTTAATTTTAAAAGAAAAGAACGATGGCAGCCGACGACGGAATATCGCCGTCGACGGCCATCTGGAATGCCTTTCCAGTCCTCCCCGATGCCTAATCTGGCATTCAAATCCACTGTGAGCAAGAGGGAAGGATGGGAGGAAGATCCAACAGCTTGGATCTAACAACGAGCGGCCCCAGTCTTCCCCCCACCTCACTCGTCGGTGTCGCGACTCCAGTGACAGTGACAGGGAGGAAAGGGTTACTGGAGGCTGAGGTGCGGCGCTCCAGGGCTCTAGGAGAGTTGAGGGAGCGGAGAGGAAGAAATCCCACCACTTAGAGGCAAGAAAGGCTACGCGAGCTTCCCTCCCGACCAAGCCCTATGCCGATTCCGACGATGACGGCTGCTGGACGTGATCAGGCTTTGAATCGAGGTCTTGGGAGCTCCAATGTGCAGGGGGAGAGCAGGGGAAAGTTTCTTGATGCTCGGAGAGGTGCTACGAGGTGGGAGGCACCCGATCGACCACTTCCAGGGGTCTTCTTCTCTGACGATGGTGAGGGGACATCCGACGAGCTTCTCTTGGAGGCTTTCAGAGCAGATGTCGTAGCGTCCAAAGGGGTGGAGATGCAAAATGGAGAAAAACCTATCCAAGCTACACTCACCAGGGCACGAATCGCAACCTTGATTCGTGCCCCCACCTCCCCTGCTGGAGAATTGGGTCTGGCAACCCAAAAATCCATTGATTCCAGCCAAGGAAGCTATCTGGCCCTACTGGAATTGATTAAGGAAGGTAGAGGAGGTCCTAAGGGATTGGAATAGAAAGGAATTAGACAGGAATCAGGGCTTACTTGAGCTAGCAGTGGATGAGGTCGTCGAAGACTGCCAAAGCTCGCTGGAGGTCCACGAAGACCGTCGAAGCTCGCCAGAGCTCGCATGAACTGGCCTGAACCATGATTTTTTTCTTCTCTTTGAGCTTCCTCGCTTATCTGAGACCCCTCTGGTTGCTCTTGTTGGATGAAACCTCCTTGGTTGCTCTCCTCTCAAAATTTCCAAGTTTTTTTCTCTCCTTTGTCCCCATGCAAATGAAAGGGTACTTAAAGGCTTGCAATGGCTAGGTAGTTTGTTATGGGTTGTTATGGTTAGTTAGAGGTTGTTATGGTAGAGTGGGAAGTGGTTGGGGTTGTTATGGTGGTGTGGGAAGTGGTTAGGATTGTTATGGTGGAGTGGGAAGTGGTTAGGGTTTTGGATGAGGGTTTATGGTTATGTTTAGGGTTTTAGGCTGGGATTTGCTAAGCCTATGGTTTTAGACTATGGTTTAGGCTAGCCTAGTGTTTTGGATTTAGGGTTAGGACTAGAGTTTTAGACTAGGTCTAGGTTTAGGGTCCAATTGCAAGCAAATGGGGTTCCTACACAATGGTAAAGACTGCCCTATCTCACATCTAAGGGCATAATGCAGAGATCTCACGCAACTTCAGGTTGACGAGAGGTTGTTAATCCGACTCTTCCAGAAAAGTCTGACTGGCCCTGCACTGAAGTGGTTCACTTCTTTGGATATGGCCCAGATAAAGAGTTGAAACGACCTCAGCCAGGCGTTCTTGGAACAGTACTCCTTCAATCACAACTTGGTCCCTAAGCGTGGGGACCTTGCTGCCACCAAGAAGAAGCCCCACGAGCCATTTGGGGAGTATGTCGGATGCTGGCGTGCTCTTACCTCACAGATTCGAGATAGACCCTCGGTTAAGGAATCTATCAAGATGGTTATCCACAGAACACAACCAGTTATTGGGGCTCTACTTCGCATATAGCCTATCACCACATTTGCATCATTGATCCAAGCTGGCTCTCGCGTGGAAAGCTCACTATGTAGTGGTAGTTTGCCCTCACTCACCACATTCACCAAGCAGGCCACATCTCCTGCTTCCATCCCAAGAATAAGCAGCAGCAACAACACCAACAACGGTGTGAGCAACAACTCCAACAAAAGGAGAGACCCTCCCGGAACGCCATTACATACATCAGATCCCCTACAATGACTGTTGACACGAAATGCCCAGCTCCACAACAAATAGTTTATGCACTCACACATAGAGAACCATGCACCTCCCACATCACCACCATGGTCGAGCCAGTATATCTCGTTGTATCAATAAGTCAAGGATTGTACCAAGGATAGGCACGACCACGCCACCCAGAGCGCTGCTTCACACCTTTGGTTGAGCCCCTAAGTGTCGTCCTCCCTAAGGTACAGTCACTCCTGAGGTTTCTAGAGGTCTGCCCACCATTGCATCCGTTATCATGGTGGTACAAAGCGAATCTATTCTGCAACTTCCATCCCACCGCGAGGCATGCGACGAATAATTTTATCTCCCTTCGGAATACTATTCAAGACTTGATTGACCGCAAGGTCATTGTCATCCATATCCAGTAGGCAGAGTCTATGCCTGCACCAACACAAGCATCTGCATCCATCCCTATCTCCCCTAGCAATGTTAGCCAGCCTCTCCCTGAGCACAGTCGTCTGGGCACACTAGGGACCTCTGCGATCCACGCCGTCTTCCTTGCCTAGTCCAATGTTACTGTGCTGGACCCCTTAGATTTGATTCATGATTTTTCTACTCCGTTCCTACTATCCCTGTACCACTCCTTCCTCGAGGGTTTAAGCTCCACGGTGAACATGATCCACACATCAGCTGAACACTGAGAGGTCTTCCTCCAGGTCTTCCAAGCCACCCATGTAACCCCCACCGCAGAGCCGACAGCCCTGGAAACCATGGTAGGTATGATTGCCACACCCCAAGTCATCTTCTTCACATCCTAGGAGTTACCTCCGACCGGCACCAATCATAACCAGCCCTTGTTCGTAATGGTGCAATTTAAGAGCTTCTGCATTCCCCTCACCCTAATCGATAATGGTGCAGGCGTGAACGTTTGCCCCTTGCGCACAGCAAGCAAGCTCGGATTCAAGATCGAGGATATTGCGCCAGCAGTGAAGGGAATGGCATCGTTCGACAACACGCATCACAATGAGTTGGGCTTGTTAGTAATCCCCCTCGTCATTGGCCTAGCTGAGTTTGACGTGGAATTCTACATCGTGGACCTTGAACCCTCGTTCAATCTCCGGCTTGGGTGCCCTTGGCTCCACAAGCATCAAGTGATCCCGTCGACTCTCCATCGCATGATCAAGTCTAGCTGGGGTGATAATGTCATTACCGTCATGGCTGAAAACTTCGAAAAGGAGAAGGTCGATACTATTTCAATCCTATCCCACAAGACTGTCAGCTTTGACCCTAAGCCTTCAGATGTTCTATTTCTGGTTAATCGATTTGAGTCGGTTAATTTCATCCTTGAATTTAAGTGTGGCAGCTACCCACCTTTTCCTAGCAATCCTTCCAAGATGGTCGAGAATATATGTCACCGTTGGGGATATAAGAAAGGGACACCTCTCGAGAAGTACGGTCAAGGGATCGCCGAGCCTGTTTCCGCCGAGGAGTGGAGAAAGTGAGAGGGACTTGGTTACGAACAGCTACATCAAAAGAAGCATTCCTGGTGCTTGCAGAAATCAAGGCAGAACTCTCCTCCAACCTTCACTCACTTTGTCAGTGTAGGGATTCTCAATCTAGGTCAGGGTTCGGACACAGCAGTGCTACGACAAGACACACCATCAAGCACAGTTGAGTGGATTGACATTGAGGATTACTATTCCGAGGAGGATGCCACAATAGTTTCAGTCCCTACCACAATAGTTCTAACTTCAACCACAACGGTTTCAGCCCCATCTATAGCAGTTCCTGTCCTTACCATTGTAGTTTCAGCTTCAACCACAGCAGTTTCAATCCCGACCACTGCTGTCTCAACTACGACAACAGTAGTCCCAATTCCAGCGGCCGCATCATTTCCAACATCGGTTCTAGTTCCGGCTACCACACTAGGCACAACATCAGTCACAGTCACAGTAGCTTTAGTTACAACATCAGTCCCCATGGCAGCCTCAACAGCCGCATCAGCTCCCATCACAATCACAGTCCTAGAGATGGCAGTTTCAGCTTCATCTATAGTTCCAGCCACAGTTCCAATCATAGTGCTTGCCTAGATTCAGTTGTCAGCCTGGAGTACCTGCCCTTGCATGAGCAACGACTAGGAGTCGACGTATTATGTGGATCTCGCCTATGATGAAGACGAAGGAGTAGTTGTAGAGGCTAGATGGACGAGATGCTCCAAGATATGGAAGTTCTTTTTCAAGAGCAGCTCGCCATGTTGGTGGAAGACGCCATAGAGGAAGTGAGGCACCGGAAAGGCAAAGTAGCAATGATTGAAGCAACCACTACCTCGCTGCAGGAAGCTCAAGACCATTCAGCTATCATGGTTCTGAAGGAAGAAGAAGAGCTAACTTACTCTGGACCAGACGAGATAATCACTCAGCAGCCGGGAGAAGGGTCTAGATGGTATCAACAACCTAGACCTCACCTTAAGCCAGGTGGGAGTCAAGAAAAAAAAGAGACCCTGAGCTAAGCTAAGGGAATAACGCAGGCAGCATCACTTTCATCAATCAACAACAAGATAGCCGCCAATCAGTAGCACCCCTTGTAAATAGTAGAGAAAACCCAAAAACATTAACAATAATTGAAGAAGCGACATCAAAGAGGCAAGAAGAATTAGACCCCAGAGAAGATACAGGGTATGATGACAAAGAGATCACCTATCACTAGTACAGGAATACAAGAGTTAGTGTAACTCTCCTCCAATGCCGAACGGGCCAAGCATCAGAGTAGATCTACACCTTCGATACAACTGACTCTACCTTTTAGAAAGAGATTTTGTTTGAGCTTGTGGCCTACGAGTAGGAGGATAACGCTGATGCACATGAAAATGGCGACATGCCAATAGAATTTCCACACTATGATGATAACCCAAAATGCCCGACTCTCCATGTGGAAGAAGAGACCAAGCTAGTAAACATCAGAACCACTGACGATGTCAAAGAATTGCGCATCAGTGCTAAACTCACCACACAGGCTAAGGTGGAATTTATCACCCTCCTCTAGGAGTACATGGATGTCTTCACCTGGTGTTATAGCGATATGGTCATCCTGGACATAGAAGTTGTAGTGCACAATCTGCCATTGAAGCCAAATGTCAAGCGTATCAAGCAGAAGCTCAAAAGATGGTGACCCTAGTGGTTGCTCAAACTTAAGGAGGAGATCACGAAGCAGCACGAAGTAGATTTCCTTAAGGTCATCCACTACTTGGAATGGCTTGCAAATGTCATCCCAGTGCCAAAGAAAGATGGATGGATTTGCATGTGCATCGATTATAGATACCTCGACAATGCGAGCCCCAAGGACAACTTCCTACTACCCCACATTGATGTTTTGGTAAACAACACAGTTAGCCATAAGATGCTATCATTTATGGATAGATTCTCAGGCTATAATCAGATCAAAATGGTAGAAGAAGATATGGAGAAGACATCATTCATTACCCCATGGGGAGTCTTCTGCTACAAAGTGATGCCATTTGGACTCAAAAATGTAGGGGGCTACGTATTTGAGAGCTACGGCAGTACTATTCTACGACCTCATGCACCAAGATGTTGAGGTCTATGTTGACAATATGATAGCTAAGTCTAAAGAGCCCGAAGGTCATCTAGCTTGCCTAAGGAAGCTGTTCAACCGTCTGTGCAAGTACAAGCTCCTCCTCAACCCCAGTAAATGTGCCTTTGAGGTCTCATCCGGTAAGCTTCTTAGCTACATCATCAGCTAGAGGGGAATTGAGGTCAATCCTACTAAAGCTCAAGCCATAATTGACATGCCCCCCCCCCACCACAGAGAAAGAAGTCAGAGGATTGTTGGGACATCTACAATATATCAGTCGGTTCATCGCTCAGCTCACATCGATCTGCGAACCAATCTTCAAGCTCCTGAGGAAGAATGCACAGATCAGTTGGAACGAGGAGTGTCATGCAGCGTTTGACAAGATCAAGCAGTTATTGGCCAAACCTCCTGTTTTGGTCCCACTAGTGCCAAGATGGCCCCTACTTCTCTATCTATCAATGAGCCAACATTCCATGGGAGCAGTTTTGGGCTAGCATGATGAATCTGGTCGAAAGGAGCGGGTGATGTATTATCTAAGCAAGAAGTTTAATGATTGCAAGGTTAGGTACACTACTATAGAGAAGATCTTCTTGTCCCTCGTCTTGGCAACCCAATGCCTCAGACATTATATGATGCCGTACTTAGTCTTGCTTCTTTGTCGCCATGACCCTATGAAGTATTTTTCCCAGAAGCGAACGCTCGTAGGGCGGTGCATCATGTGGAAAGTGTTGTTGTCTCAATATGATATCACCTTTGTCACACAGAAATCCATAAAGGAACAAGTAGTGGCAGACCACCAGGCCAAGCAACCTTTAGCGCTTGCAGACTCAATTCCTAGATAAGGATGTGTGGTTCGCCATGGATGATGATGATGAGCTAGAGGAGGTCGAGGAGAAGAGTCAGTGGCGCCTATACTTCAACGGTGCAGCCAACAGTAGAGGAATGGGTATTGGTGCCATACTAGTAACCCCCCTAGGACAGATGACTCCATACGCCAGAAAATTAAACTTCAAGTGCACCAATAATGAAGCCAAATATGAAGCATGAATATTAGGACTTCAAATGGCATTGGTGCATGGTGTCCGTAAGTTACATGTACATGGCGACGCCATGCTAGTCATCGCACAGGTCAACGGTTATTGGAAGACTAAAGACTAGAAACTTACCCAGTACCATGCTCATCTTATGAAACTTGCGGCAGAATTCCAAGAGGTCCACTTCTCTTTTATGAATAGAATCCAGAATGCCTATGTAGATGCCTTGGCAACCTTAACATCTTGGCTCTCAGTACCATAAGACCGTGCAGTGGATGTGTTAGTTACGTGTGTGGATCAACCTGCACACTGCATGAGCATAGACGAAGTAGACCCACCGGAGGAACTCCTGTGATACTACGACATCAAGGTTCTTCTAGAAATCGAGAACCTTCCTCTTTAGCCATCAGCAACAGAAGCAAGGACATTGAAGCGCTTGGCATCCAACTATGTACGCGAGGCCGACCATTTATACAGGAGATCCTATAATCAAATTCTCCTGAGATGCTTGAATAAGGAAGAAGTCGATGCCATCATGGTACAAGTCCATGCTAGGAAATGCAGGTTGCACATGAATGGGTTCTGTTGGCCAAGAAGATCATGTTACAAGGCTATTATTGGTCAACCATGAAGGCAAATTGCTATCAATTTGTGAGAAAGTATCATGCCTACCAGATCCATGGAAATCTGATTCATGCTCCCCCACAACAACTTCATAGCACATCGTCATCATGGCCTTTTTCCACTTGGGGAAATGATGTCATCGGTGCCATGCATCCGATGGCATCTAACAGGCATCAATTCATCTTAGTGGCAATTGATTACTTCACAAAGTGGGTTGAAGCTACGTCATACAAGACAGTCACTACTGTAGCAATAGAGATGTTCCTAAGGAACAACATCATATCACGATATGGGGTCTCACATGCAATAATATCAGATAATGGGAAGAACTTCATATAGAAAGGGTCGAAGACTATTTACCAAATTTCCACATCAAACATCACCGTTCTTTACCGTAACACCCTCAGATGAATGGAGCGGTTGAATCAACCAACTAGAACATTACCAAGATACTAAAGAAGATGACAGAGACACACAAGGATTGGCATGACAAGCTTCCCTACGCATTTTGCGCCTATCGAACTTCTATCCGGACATCCACCGGTGCCATCCATTTTTCTTTAGTATATGGCATGGAAGTTGTGCTACTGGTCGAGGTAGAGATCCCCTCCTTGAGGATATTGAAAGAAGCAGAATTAGAAGAGTCTGAATGTTGGGTGATCACTTTGCATAGTTGAACTTGATCGATGAAAATAGATTGCAGGTCCTACAACATGCCCAATGTTACTAGAGGAGGATGGCGAGATCCTACTAGAAGAAAGTCCGACTCAGGAGCTTTACACCAGATGACTTGGTCTTGCAAGCAATCTATCTCCTTGACACTTGCGGCAAATTCAGACCCAACTGGTGTGGCCCTTACATCGTTAAACAAGCATTCCCTAGGGGAGCCGTAATCCTCGAGGACATGGACTATATTGAGCAATCAGAGCTAGTCAACTCATGCTACCTGAAGAAGTATTACCAGTGATATGGAGTCGTATCCTTACCTCGCAAAGCTCTTCTACTGCATTTGCACATGCATTATTCTCTTTATTCATGCATTTTGTATCATATTGCAGTCATGTCTTCTTTTGCAATCATTATACACACATTGCATCTTGACACAAAAGCTCAAAAATAATAAAACAAATCCATCATGCACGCATTAATAAAAGCACTAGTAGCATCTACATGAGCATATGCTCGGTGATGATAATCAAATAAGCTTGCCTGTTAGGGAAAGGGGTTTATTCCTCCTCAATCGATACTACATAGACATTCTAGTAAGTGAGGGAGCCACCACTCATTGAGAACAAGGCAACAAATCCAAATGCCCCGATGGACCTACACCTCTAGAAGAGGATAAATTGTTAGGATGTGAGTGAGTGTGTGAGCGAAAAAATACTGTCATGAATAAGGGCACTAAAAGAAATAAGGAAATAGAAGGCACAGACAGAAGTTGGCCCTAAGAGAAAGAGGTGAGTGGAGTAACTCTGTCCCTATCACATAACTTGGAGAGAAGTCGAAGCATGTACCTAAAACGGGTCCACACCGCCTAAGGGATTAGCCACCCCTCACTCACCATCAAAGCAGCAACTGCCTAGGTACCCATTACCTCAAAGCAAGGGACAGGATCAATCCACAAGCCTATGAGGGAGTAAAATAAAGAGGATAATTGAAAAAGTAGGCATAAGGCCTTAGGGAGTTTGGTGCAAAGCCTGTTCCACCACACAACCCAACAAACTACTACCTCACCCTTTCTAGAGTGCCACCTACAATACAGGATGTCTAGATAGTGTCTAGTTAGTTGGAGAATTCCTCCTTCCCAATGACAGGCATTAGAAGCTTTCCAAAAGATGAGGTCAATAAAAAATAGCAAAACAATAATAATAGCATCATTCATTCGTGCATGACTCATGACCGTTCATCCCATTTGCTTTGCAAGGCACAACTTCATTCTTGAACCAGGGGCATGCCAGCTACCTTTTGGGTTAAGAGTTTAGCAAAGGATACTCAAACTAGGGGCATGTCAGCTGCCTTGTGGAAGAACCTCCTGTATCTAACCAAGGGCATGTCAGTTGTTGTAGACACCCCAATTTTGCAATATTGCAAGCTTGTAGGATGAAGTATGGTGGCTTGGCTTTTGATCACAAATGAGCTCAAACCCTAGTTTAGTCCACCAAAGCCCATGAAGGCCCATTTAATTCATTCAAGGCCCATTTAGTCCATCAAGGCCCACGAAAGCCTACTTTGGCCCACAAAGCCCACATAGGCCCACCAACGCCCATTTAGCTCCCCAAAGCCCACTTGGGCCCATGAAAGCATACTTTGGCCCATAATGCGACAACTCAACCCATTGCCTTCTTCCTCTTCCAACCCAACAACCCATCTCCTCCTCTCTATTTACATTTTTTCCCCTTCACCTTATAAACCCATTTTTTTCCCTTCACTGACTTCACCAAAACCACATCTAGTGACAACCTAGTTCTTCTTCACTGTCTTCATCTCATCCAGCCACCCATCCATCTCACCATGTAGCCAATCACTGCAGCCACTCCCCAAGCTTGAGCTCTCCACGAACCAGAGCCACCGAATGCTTCACCACGAGCAGGAGCAGTCGTCGATAACTGTCGACGCGCGAAAGGACAGGTTGGAGCGTGCAAGGGGTACAGTGGGGTGTTGGGAGTAGTTAGTTTGTTAGGAAGGTTGTTAGCTTGGTTAGTTGGTTGGGATTTAGTTAGGTTTCTGTTTGGCAGTGGTGGGTTGTTACAAGTCACCGACAACCTCACCTATAAAAAGGGGAGAATAGAGCGAGAAGAATGGGGGGGTGAAAAGGGAGGAAGACAGAGATTTCAGAGCGAGGGAGAATTCCAGAGAGAGAGAGAGAGGAGTTCGCGGAGGTGAGAAGTGTGGGTTTAGGCCATCTCCGGTGAGCTGCGGAGGTAACGCGCGACGTCAAGCCAGGTACGTCCTCTTCCAGCATCATTTAGTTTCAATTTTAGATATCTAGGACTTCCCCTGCCTTCCCGAGTCGATTCCGATCGATCGAGAGGATTCCTCTGGTCGGGATCAGCCCCCAGGCCTCATCGGAGCTGTTTTCCAATGGCCTAGGTGGAGGGGCTAGTCCAGGGCACGGTCCTGGCCTCCGAGAGTCGTCTCTTCCTCCCCTAGTCTTCCTCTTACTCCTCCACTCCTTCGTGCGCCGCTCCGATGCCTCCCAAACCCTCCACCAGGACCTCGCCAGAGTTGCAGCGTCCCACCGTCGTTGGAGAAGACGACAGCAGCCGGAGAAGACGCCACGCCTCCAGCCACTCCGCACTGCTCCGAGCCTTCAAGAAGCTTCCACGACGCGCCCTAAGCACTCCTGAGCCCTTGAAGCTGAGCCACGACCTCTAGAACACGCCCGCGACCTCGCTCATCGGAGAAGAGGACGTCAACGACAGTCAGAGCCCCTTCCATGTCATCATCCACCGTTCGAGCTCTTGGAGAAGGGAGAAGGCTCCTATCAGCGTGCCAAAGCCTCCACAACCTCTGGATCACGGCGCCGTAGTTCTAGCAGTCTCCCTTCTTCCTTGACGCCGTCGTCGAAGTGCACGACAGCGACGTAGGAGGGAGGCCCACTCCCACCGTTGGATGCCCGATCCGATCCATTGGATCACCTCCTCTCTCTCTCTTCTTGCTTCCCGTGAGGTTTGATCTTGGATCAGACTACGGGGTAGCCTTCAGTGACCTTTCCAACAATCGACGGAGGTGGAGCTTCGTAGCCGGGGGCTGTCGCTTTTTTTTTCCTCTAAAAAATAAAAAAACATTTTTATTTTAATAAACCTTTGAAACTTTTCATCTACTGCACTTAGGTCCTTTTCCTTATTACAAATAGGTCCTTTTCTTAAGTTTAGGTCCTTAATCATTTTCCATAAATCGTTCGAATAAAGTTTTAAATGAAAATATTGCATTATGCCCCCTAAGTATTCAAAATAATGTTTTCCAGGCTTAAAAGTTTAACAAAAAAACCCTTAGAGTTTCTTTTCATGCAATTCAATCCAATATTTTTGCATAAAAGACCCTAAACTTCTTTGAAACCTTTCTGAATGCATATTTTGCTGGTAAAATTGCATTTAAACCGTTGAGCATCATTAAAATAACACAGAATGCATATTTTCTATGGTTAAATGGCATTAAAACCCCTGAACTTCACAGAAACTCTTTTGAATGCATTAATTCTCTAAGTAAATTGCATTTTAGCCCCACACTTTACAGATTTCACACTAAATGCCTATTTTCTAGGGTAAATTTACTGTTTTGCCCTTGAAGCTTACTGAAACTTTCCTGAATCCTTTTTCTTGCATATTTTACCCTGAATTTCCACTGAATCGCTTTAAATGCTTGTTTTAGTGGTAAAATTGCATTTTAAACCCTAAAAACCTTCAATTTGATTGGAAATGCACATACTTGCACATTTGACCCCAGATTTCTCCATAATTGCATAGAATGTGTTTTCCTATGTATTTTTGATGATTTGGCTTCAGAATTTCAATTTTTATTCCAAATTTGGGTTTTTTGCATGAAGGCCCCTAGAATTGATATCTTTACACTCTCACATGCATTTTGCATATTTTGTCGCATTGTTTCATGCATGTATTCTCATGAATTCTTCCTTACATCATGCACTTTTCTAACTCTTTTCGAGCTTGTTTTTCTCATCGTTTACCGGACATCTCCCGGTTTTCGTGTTTTTCATTTGACTTGATTTGGTTTTCCATCGCCCGAGGGCGTACATTAAATAGCTTATCAAAGCCAACATTGTCCCGAAAAGAGGATTATTTTCCTATTTTGATTTTCTCAGGTTTATCCAAATTTCCGCTGGATTATTTTCCGAGAATTTCTCGATTTTCACGATTTTCCTCATCGCCCAAGGGCATACAGTAAAGCAGCATTCTCAATGCCTACATTTGCCACTCGGATTAACTTTTTCCCCTTATTTCATTTCTTTTCTTTGATTTGGCATGTTTTCTCCAGTCATCTTTAGCATGAACATTTAGGATAAGCAAGCACACATTTAGTAGACCATTGACAAGTAGGAAACCTAGAAAGACCGAGTTTCTTGGGCGCATGCGGGTGCCTAACCCCTTCCCCATGAGTAACCAGAATCCTTGCCCTTTCTCTAGCCCGCATTCATTTATCCATTAGGCATGGTGCACACATGTTTTCTGCATCTTGTTTGCTTCTTGGTTTTCTTGAGTGTTTGGTTTTCCTCGTCTTTCTGTTAAAAGACTTGGTGGCGACTCCTTTCCTTATCCTTTCTTATCCTTCCTTGGTGTCTCTGAGTCTAGTCTTCTTCTCCAGATTCACCATCTTCGCCGTGACTGTATCAGAACTCCTCGAGTGCTTCCATGCACCCGGTAGGGGATAGCAATGCAAGATTCCACCAGCATGGTCATAGTAACTGGCGACTCCGCTAGGGATAACCACATTCTAGCTTTCGTTCTGGTTTGCTTACTTGTCTTTGGTTTATGTATATTGTGCTTGTTTGCTTGTACATATTTGACTGAGAATCCTTTTTGTGTCTTTTTACACTATTGCTATGCCACTGCACATGCACATGACTTAATTCATGATTTTGTCAATACTTGCTTTTATACATATTCTTGTGAGCACTACACCAGCACATGCCATGTTCATGCCTTTTGCTTGTTGTTTGACTATTTGGATGCCATGATTGTGTGTTTTTTCCTTTTATTTGAATTTGCCATGATTAGGAGAGTAGAGACATGTTTGCCTCCCTATCTGGTTAAAATAAAACACACAAACTCAGATGAACAAATAATAAGGCATAACTAGAGACAAATGCTTAGAAATCCCTATGGTTTAATAAAATGCAAGTAAAAGACACAAAAGCATATCACATGATTGATCTTATAGGGCATGCATCTTCTCTTCTCGGTCACCCACAGTTTATGAAGGACAATTCTAGTAGCCCGTTCTATAGCTTTGGCGTAGGACGTGTTGCTAGTTTGTCCCCCCTTGTCTGGGGTCGTGTCGGTGCTAGTAGAGGGTACAGCTCCATGCTACTGTAGGAGACGTGGCCACCAACGCACCACTCGTTCACTGCCTGTGCTCTGACTAGGATTTAGAACGGAGACCTTATTTTCTTACCAGAGTCAAAACCTAAACCCATGAGTGTATCCCGTATGGTTAACCCCATATGGGACATGCATGGTGAGAGAGAGCATGTTAGTAGCGTTCATGTGCATGTGTGCCATTCATGCTACCTTAATAACTCGCATTTGTCTTTGCGTCGTTGTCCAGGGTCTGATACCTGTTTCTCTTGCCTGTTTTCTCAGGCATTTTGTTGCGAGGTCCTCAGCTAGGAGCTCGAGTGTCTCCGTTACAGGTGGCTTCCCGTGGTTGTTTTCTCCTGCCTCTTCCAAGCTATTGGTCACTTTTGACGGTAATTCGTCTTAGAGCATGTGTGTTCGTCCTTTACCGCAACTCCTTTTATTTCACTTGTGGTTAGCCATGGCCTCGCAGACCCGCAAGCCTCCGATTATTGTTCTGAAGGGGGTCCCATACTCAGATCCTCCTTCTCTCACATTGACTAGTTCCTCTTCCCTCTGTTCGTCCTGATTTGGGAATCATGGAGGATCCTTATCTCCTCTTCTGGGACAGTGGCGAACACAAGTCGGTCTAGGGTCTATCACTGAGTCGACTAATGTGACTACCACACGGGTCCCAGAAGTTCTACCAGCTGCACCCTATCTCTCGGGCCCTCCTGTTCCAGGAGTTCAATCAGCTATGGTTTCATGTATTTGAGGGGCCATTCTTGTTCCACTCTTGCCCTTTGACCTATCTTTTGATGGGTCTTCGGCCAAACAAGCTCAGTACCTAAGAGCTTTGGCCCGAGGATTCGAGCGCATGGCCCTTTCTCTTGATCATGTTGAGAGTCCTCCTCTTTCGACCTCTGAGGTTTTAGTGCAAACCACTATAGCATTGCAAGCTCACTCCACTACTTTATCGCCCATACCATTGCCTCTGCATCACACTACTTCGGCGATGGGGGTGTTATCTCTGCCTCCTGCACCACAATTGCATTGATCACAACATGCATCACAGTCACCTAGGAATCAACACCTTAGTTGTGCGAGAGTACAGCATTTCTCAAGTCCATCACCTGGACCTGTACCTGCGCCGCAACTGTTGCCCTCAAGCTCAACACCACACACAACACAGCTCACCTCAGCATCAGGATCAGGTCCCAACACGTAGGTCATCACTGCACACTAGGCGCACACCTCCCATTGTCAAGCCAGTGCATCTCGTCGCATTGGCTCAACAAGGACAGCAACCTAAGGAGAAACGAGGCCGTCGCGTTGAAAGTGACTACACCTCACTGGGTGAGTCGCTGAGCGCTATTTTTCCTCGTGTTGTGTCACTTCTGAGACTCCCAGATCCGCGTCTCCCACCAACTCCACTCCCTCGGTGGTACGATGCGAACGTATACTACGATTATCATCGAGCCCCAGGGCATTCGACGGATAAATGCTACACTCTGTGGGATGTCATACAAACTTTGATCGATAGTGGGACTATTGTTGTTGACATGCGAGGCACAACACCCGCATCCATATCCATATCCTCACCAACATCTTGTTTGGTACACATCACACGTCCACACACCACCGCTATACCGACATGTCGTGATGTGTCAGTTCGGCAAGGGCCGCAACAACGATAGAGGTAGCCTCGCCATAAGGAAAGAGACTTCACCCCACTAAGTGAGGCATTCAGCAACATCTTCACTAAAGTTGCGCCATTCCTGTGACTACCAGAGATTTGCCCACCCCCAGACCCACTTCCTAGGTGGTATAAGGCTAACTTGTTCTGTCAATACCATCGCATACGTGGCCATTCGACAAACAAGAGTCACACTCCTCGAAATGCTGTCCAGAATTTGATTGACAATGGAAGCATTGTCGTCAACACACAAGAGGTAGCCCACACACACGCCTGCACACACGCTTGCACACATAGCCGACCTTACCGTGTCTGAGCCTGCAAGCTCCGAGGATACTAGAACCTTAGCGATTTTCCTCTTTCTCCCAGTTTTTCCTGGGGAATCCATCGGCCCTCTTTTTTTCCCTAGCTTGTCCTCTCCCTGCTTCTGTCTGGCAGCACATGTGTATGCCGCTCCTATTCTTGTTCCTCTTCTGCCTAGTTTGTCCTCTTTTCTTTTCTCAGTTATGTCCGATGACACTCATGTGTGCTACTCTTGTTCTTGTTTCTCTGCGGGGCCTAACCTAATGTTTACCAGTTTGCCATGCACCGATCTAACCCAGCACGTGCAAATTCCCTTGATCAAGTAGGAGATAACCGTCAAAGATGTTAGCTCCAACAGAGATGAAGTCCTAATGTCACTAGCAGATTCAACATTCACATGGATAGTCTCAGTTCCAATAATGGCTTGATGGCCTCATTTACGCTTGCCTTGATTCTAGTGGCACTGCTAGGAGTTACTTTGAACCCCGATGGCATCGACAAACAGCAACGACAAGGACTGGAGTTGTATCCTTTCTCTTTGTTCACTGTTGTTTTCTCTTTTTGCATCATCATATACCAAAACACAAAAATTGAAAAAGGAAAAGAAAACACAAAATAGGGAAAAAAAACATCAAAAACAATTGAAAAGTGTAGTTTGCTTGTCAATAACATTCTGCCTGATGATGAAAATCAGAAAAGCTCGCCAATGTTAGAATGGATTATCCCTCCTCAATTGTCACTACTTAGACGACCAAGTCAGCAAGGGAGCCACTGAGCATCAAAGCTAGACAAACTGTCCAAGCTCCGCAAGGATCCTATACCTCCAAGAGGGAGATAAAAGTTAGGGGTGACTGAGAGTGTGAGCTAGAAAAGAAAACATACATTCGCAAGGGCATAAAAGAATAGAGATGACAGAAGGCGAAGACAGAAGTCAGCCCAAGAGTGAGAGGCGTGCGTTGTAGCTCAACCCTTACCATACCTTGGAGAGGAGTCGGAGTATGCACCCAGTAAGGTCACACCTTTGATGGACAGACCCACCTTCTTGCAATAAAGGCCTCCTGAATAAATCGGGCGCTTATTACCTCCAAGTCAAGGTTAGAGTGAAACCGCACGGCTTTGAGGGAGTAAAAGAAAAGACAATTATGTTGAAAAGAGAAGTAGGTGCAGGACCTTAAAGAGTTTGGCATGGAGCCAAGTCCATAACGCTACCTTACAGTGAGCTTGAGTGCCACCACTACCCAGCGAGAGCCACCATATGACTTGCGAGTCTCTGTAGTGCAACTGAGTCGAAGGTGTCATCCACCTCTAACAGGCATACAACTTCCCAGCCTAACTGAGGGCAAACAAACAATTGAACTAAACAGGCAAACGATCGACATAATGAACTAATTGAACAAGCAAAGCAATAGATGCAGGTAACAAGCAACTAAAATCACAAGGCATGTATTTGCTGATCAAACAAAGCAGGACATTCTTAAATAACTAAATTGCTCACAATAATAGAGTCCACAACAATAATAATAATAATCATCATAGCCTTGCTTGGATGAATCTTTTTGTTTCCATATAGACTTATTCGCTAGGACTTGTGCCAAGTGCTTTTAGCCAAGGACATTTCAGCTCTTCAGTAGTCAAAGTGCATATACAGTGAGGACACCAGTTAGTGTATGAGCTACATGGACCTACAGAATTGGCAGTGTAACAGCAATTCCTCCACAACAGTTCAAGTGTGGTAGACACTGTTTGTGGAATGCCTGAGGACAACACAGCCAAATACATGTTTGCAGCCAGAGCATAATGACATAATAAGTAGCAGAATAGAGAATAGCCAGCCTGAGATAGACTCTGATGTATCACATTACTTCCTGCCATCGGAGTACAGCTCAGGGTAGTTGATGAATATACATGCTTCCAGTCAGTGAACAAATGTGTCTCTGACCTCAACAGAAATCAGCCATGGGCACTTCAGTGATTCAAAGTACGCCTACAGTCACAGTCAAATCCTCAAGTCCTTACATCCTCAAGTGGTGCCCAACACTTCCCAGGGTAGCCTGGTTCAATGCTAGAGGCATTTTTTTTTGCCTTGGTGCCTCCTGATCTGACTTTTGAGCTTTATACACCTTTATGCTAGGGGCATGTCAACTAATTTCTAGCTAGGTTCACACAATCTGTTGCTTGGTTCGTCAAGAGCAATTCAGTTGTTCTCTGATCAGGACCTACATGACAAATGATTAGTGGAGACAACAGCTTGGCTATGGACTCTACGCGACAATCCAAAATTTGGCAAATACAATCAGGAGAATATCCTCTAGTAGCGTGGCCAAATACAAAGCTATCAGAACACCACGATTGAGCCGAACACATCCTAAGCATACCAGCCAGAGGCAGACTACAATCCCGATCGAAAGCCTCCATTGAGTTGCCACAATTCCATCTAACTTCCAAGTACAATACAAGATGACATGAGGGTGCACATGCTTCCAGTCACTTGATGAATGGATCACTTGCTTCGACTAGTGATGGTCTCAAGTATTCCAGTGGTTCACGGAACATCTGTAGTTACACTCTGGCTTCCATGACCCCATACCCTCAAGTGATGTCCAGCCAATCCAATACCAGGGGCATGTCAGCTATGCTTTGGTCAAAGGTCACATACAAAACACCAGCTACAGCGTAATTGAACCAGAGTCTTTGACCAAGGGCATGTCAGCTATTCTTTGGTCAAAGGGCATAGACAAAGCACAAGGTACAGTGTACCTGAGCCAGAGCCTTCGACCAGGGGCATGTCAGCTACTCTTTGATCAAAAGTTGTGTTTCAGGCGCCTAAAAGAACATCGAATTACTATGTAATTGAGTCAGAGCCTTTGACCAGGGGCATGTAAGCTGTTTTGTGGAAAGAAGGTCTATTTTGAGAATGCTTGGTACAAATTATCTTCCAAATGATGGTCAGTGCATCTTCTTATTGAGAAGTGACATTCACCACATAAAGGCTCCTACAAGATAACGACTGTGTCAGGGCAATACGCTATTTCAACTGACATCCCCACAACAGCGACGATCCAAGGTGCACCGATACTTAAATAAGATCCCCTTGGCAAATCCTTTTGGCTAAACAGTTGGTTAGGACCCCTACATCCCTGTCTCCCTGATTTGCGTCCGAAAGGACAGAGTTCAAAGACGTTCCCCCTGGCTTCACTCCAAGATGGGTGAAACCATTTTCCCTATGGTCGGTAAGTCCAAAACTTACCATTCTCCCTCTTGGTCGGTAAGTCCGCAACTTACCATTCTCCCTTTGGTCGGTAAGTCTGAAACTTACCATTATCCACTTCGTCGGTAAGTTCGAAACTTACCATACTCCCTTTGGCTGGTAAGTCCGAAACTTACCACTCTCCCATCTTGGTCAGTAAGTCCGAAACATACCACTTCCCCCTCTGGTCGGTAAGTCCAAAACTTACCACTTTCCCCTCTAGCCGGTAAGTCTGAAACTTACCATTCTCCCTCTTGGTCGGCAAGTCCGAAACTTACCAATTGTCCTCTAGTCAGTAAGTCCGAAACTTACCAATTCCGCTCTAGTCAGTAAGTCTGAAACTTACCATTCTCCCTTCTTGGTCAGTAAGTCCGAAACTTACCAATTTCCCTCTTGGTGGGTAAGTTCGAAACTTACCATTCTCCCCTCTTGGTCGGTAAGTCCGAAACTTACCAATTTCCCTCTTGGTCGGTAAGTCCAAAACTTACCATTCTTCCTCTTGGTCGGTAAGTCGGAAACTTACCATTCTCCCTCTTGGTCGGTAAGTCCGAAACTTACCAATTTCCCTCTGGTTGGTAAGTCCGAAACTTACCATTCTCCCTTTGGTCGGTACGTCCGAAACTTACCATTTTTCCCTCTGGCAGGTAAGTCTGAAACTTACCATTCTCCCTTTGGTCGGTAAGTCCGAAACTTACCATTTTTCCCTCTGGCAGGTAAGTCTGAAACTTACCATTCTCCCCTTTTGGTCGGTAAGTTCGAAACTTACCAATTCCCCTCGGGTCGGTAAGTCCGAAACCTACCATTTTCCCCTCTGGTTGGTAAGTTTGAAACCTACCATTCTCTCCTCATGGTCGGTAAGTCCGAAACTTACCAATTTCCCTCTTGGTCGGTAAGTCCGAAACTTACCATTCTCTCCTCTTGGTCGGTAAGTCCAAAACATACCATTCTCTCTCCTAGTCGGTAAGTCCGAAACTTACCATTCTCCCTTTGGCTGGTAAGTCCAAAACTTACCACTCTCCCCTCTTCGTCGGTAAGTCCAAACTTACCACTCTCCTTTCTTCGTCGGTAAGTCCGAAACTTACCACTTCCCCCTCTAGTCGGTAAGTCCGAAACTTACCATTCTCCCTTTGGTCGGTAAGTCCGAAACTTACCATTCTCCCTCTTGGTCGGTAAGTCTGAAACTTACCATTTTTTCCTCTTGCCGGTAAGTCCGAAACTTACCATTCTCTCCTCTTGGTCAGTAAGTCCGAAACTTACCAATTCCCCCCTAATTGGTATGTCCGAAACTTACCATTGTCCCCTCTTGGTCTGTAACTCCGAAACTTACCATTCTCCCCTCTTGGTCGATAAGTCAGAAACTTACCATTCTCCCTCTTGGTCGGTTAGTCCGAAACTTACCATTCTATCTTTTGACCGGTAAGTCCAAAACTTACCACTCTCCCTTTTGGCCGGTAAGTCCGAAACTTACCACTTCACCCCTTTTGGTCTGTAAGTCCAAAACATACCATTCTCTCCCTTTTGGCCGATAAGTCTGAAACTTACCATTCTCCCTCTTGGTTGGTAAGTCCGAAACTTACCATTTTCCCTTGGTCGGTAAGTCTGAAACTTACCATTCTCTCCCTTGGTTGGTAAATCCGAAACTTGCCACTCTCCCTTTTGGTCAGTAAGTTCAAAACTTACCATTTCCTCTCTGTTAGGTAAATCCGAAACTTACCATTCTTTCCTGTTGGTCGGTAAGTCTGAAACTTACCAAATCCTCACTAGTCGATAAGTCTGAAACTTACCACTTCTCCCTCTGGTCGGTAGGTCCGAAACTTACCAATTCCCCTCTAGTCAGTATGTTCGAAACTTACCACTTCCCCTTTTGGTCGGTAATTCTGAAACTTACCACTTCTCCCACTAGTCGGTAGGTCCAGAACTTACCACTTCATCTTTTGGTCGGTAAGTCTGAAACTTACCTTTCTCCCTTTGGTTGGTAGGTCTGAAACCTACCATGCTCCATTAGATCCTTACTTGAAGAGTTTGGTATCAATGGTGCCCCCTTTGTTTTGAGTTTCAATCCAAATGGATGGAATCAAAGCAAACTGTTTGCCTCCTTCCTTTGGGCTGGTATCCCAAACTACCCAGGCAATCCTTGTAATGCCCAATGGATACCCCACTCTCCTTGCTCCATCCCTCCTATGGGCTAGTAGCCCGAACTACTCGGATGACTTCTGTGACCAGTCATTTCTCGGTCGGAAAGCACCGTGAGTCTTGTCTGGCGCTTTTTTCTCGACAAATGTGATAACCAGTCATGTCTTTTGGAGCTGATTGGTCATCTGCTTGTCGGCATTTGTTATTAGTTTTGGTTTCTCTGGTTGGCTTCGGCTGTAGCGATAGGACTTCTGGTGCTTTCATCGACTGGCAACTAGTTGCCATTAACTAACTCTTACTTATGACTTCGGGTGGGGTGTCATTGTCAACCCTAAGCATCGGTCTCTATCTCACTCGTCCTCCGACCTCTCTCAGGGACGGGCATCTGTAGACACCCCAATTTTGCAATTTTGCAGGCTTACAGGATGAAGTATGGTGGCTGGGCTTTTGATCACAAATGAGCTCAAACCCTAGTTTAGTCCACCAAAGCCCATGAAGGCCCATTTAATTCATTCAAGGCCCTTTTAGTCCATCAAGGCCCATGAAAGCCTACTTAGGCCCACAAAGCCCACACAGGCCCACCAAGGCCCATTTAGCTCCCCAAAGCCCACATGGGCCCATGCAAAACCTACTTTGGCCCATGAAGGCCCATAAGCCCAATAAGCCCATAAAGGCCCATAATGCAACAACTTAGCCCATTGCCTTCTTCCTCTTCCAACCCAACAACCCATCTCCTCCTCTCTATTTACATTTTTTCCCCTTCACCTTATAAACCCATTTTCCCCTTCACTGACTTCACCAAAACCACATCCAGCCACAACCCATTTCTTCATCACTGTCTTCATCTCATCCTGCCACCCATCCATCTCACCATGTAGCCAATCACTACAGCCACTCCCCTAGCTTGAGCTCTCCACGAACCAGAGCCGCAGAATGCTTCACCGCGAGTAGGAGCAGCCGCCGATCACTGTCAGCGTGCGAGGGGACAGGTTCGAGCATGCAAGGGTTACAGTGGGGTGTTTGGAGTAGTTAGTTTGTTAGGAAGGTTGTTAGCTTGGTTAGTTGGTTGGGATTTAGTTAGGTTTCTGTTTGGCAGTGGTGGGTTGTTACAAGTCGCTAGTGACCTCACCTATAAAAAGAAGGGAACAGAGCGAGAAGAAAGGGGGGTGAAAAGGGAGGAAAACAGATAATTAAGAGAGAGGGAGAAATCTAGAGAGAGAGAGGAGTTCGCGAAAAGGAGAAGCGTGGGTTCAGGCCATCTCCGGCGAGCTTCGGAGGTAACGCGCGACATCAAGTCAGGTATGCCCTCTTCCAACTTCATTTAGTTTCAATTTTAGACATTCCCTGTCTTCCCGAGTCGATTTCGATCGATCGAGAGGATTCCTTTGGTCGGAATCAGCCCCTAGGCCTCGTCGGAGCTGTTTTCCGGTGGCCTAGGTGGGGGGGCTAGTCCAGGGCACGCTCCTGGCCTCCGAGAGTCGTCCCTTCCTCCCCTGGTCTTCCTCTTGCTCCTCCATTCCTTCGTGTGCCACTCCGATGCCTCCCGAAGCCTCCACCAAGACCTCGCTAGAGTTGCAGCATCCCGCCGTCGCTGGAGAAGACGATTGCAGCCGTAGAAGATGCCACGCCTCCAGCCACTCCGCACCGCTCTGAGCTTTCAGGAAGCTTCCACGACGCACCCTAAGCACTCCGGAGCCCTTGGAGCTGAGCCACGACCTCTGGAACACGCCCGCGACCTCTCTCGCCAGAGAAGAGGACGTCAACAGTAGTCGGTGCCCTTTTCGCGTCATCATCCACCGTTCAAGCTCCTAGAGAAGGGAGAAGGCTCCTATCAACGTGCCCAAGCCTCGACAACCTCCGGATAGCCACGCCGTTGCTCCAGCAGTCTCCCTTCTTCCGCGATGCCGTCGCCGGAGTGCTCGACAGCGAGGTAGGTGGGAGGCCCACTCCCGCTGTTGGATGCCCGATCCGATCCGTTGGATCACCTCCTCTCTCTCTCTTCTTGCTTCCCGTGAGGTCTGATATTGAATCAAACCACGGGGTAGCCTTTAGTGACCTTTTTGACAGTCGACGGCCATTGCTCCTTTTTTTCCTCTTAAAAAATAAAAAAAACATTTTTATTTTAATAAACCTTTGAAACTTTTCATTTGTTGCACTTAGGTCCTTTTCTTTATTACATATAGCTCCTTTTCTTACGTTTGGGTCCTTAATCATTTTTCATAAATCGTTTGAATAAAGTTTTAACTGAAAATATTGCATTATGCCCACTGAGTATTCAAAATAATGTTTTCCAGGTTTAGAAGTTTAACAAAAAAAACCCTTAGAGTTTCTTTTCATGCATTTCAATCCAATATTTTTGCATAAAAGACCCTAAACTTCTCTGAAACCTTTCTGAATGCATATATTGCTAGTTAAATTGCATTTAAACCCCTAAGCATCATTAAAATAAAACAGAATGCATATTTTCTCTGGTTAAATGGCATTAAAACCCCTGAACTTCACAGAAACTCTTCTGAATACATTAATTCTCTGGGTAAATTGCATTTTAGCCCCACACTTTATAGATTTCACACTAAATGCCTGTTTTCTAGGGTAAATTTACTGTTTTGCCCTTGAAACTTTCCTAAATCCTTTTTCTTGCATATTTTACCCTGAATTTCCATTGAATCGCTTTAAATGCTTGTTTTAGTTTTTGATGTATTTTTGATGATTTGGCTTCTGAATTTCAGTTTTTATTTCAAATTTGGGTTTTTTGCATAAAGGCCCCTAGAATTGATATCTTTACACTCTCACATGCATTTTGCATATTTTGTCGCATTTTTTCATGCATGTATTCTCATGAATTCTTCCTTACATCATGTGCTTTTCTAACTCTTTTCGAGATTGTTTTTCTCATCGTTTACCAGACATCTCCCGATTTTCGTGTTTTTCATTTGACTTGATTTGGTTTTCCATCGCCCAAGGGCGTACATTAAAAAGAGGATTAATTTCCTATTTTGATTTTCTCGGATTTATCCAAATCTTGGTGCCATCTACTTTGTTGGACATGCTCATAATAAAACAAGTCTCATTTCCATCTTCTCAGCCTAGGGTAAGCTCTAGATGTTCCCATCCCAAATTCGCTCAGAGTAGACGAATCTCAGTGCCATCTTCTTTGTTGGACTTGCTTTATGTCGAACAAGTCTCATTTTCATCTTCTTCTAGGCTTCGGCTGAGGTCTAGATGTTCTCATCCCAAATTTGCTCCAATTGGACGAATCTCGATGCCATCTTCTTGTTGGACTTCCTCTATATTGAGCAAGTCTTATTTCCATCTTCTTCTAGTCCTCATGCGTGGTCTAGATGTTCTCATCCTAGATTCACTTCGGACGAACGAATCTCGGTGCCATCTACTTTGTTGGACATGCTCTGTATCGAACAAGTCTGATTTCCATCTTTTTCTAGGCCTCGGGCGAGGTCTAGATGTTCTCATCACAGATTCACTCCGAGCAGACGGATCTCGGTGCCATCTACTTTGTTGGACTTGCTTTGTATAGAACAAGTTTCATTTCCATCTACTTCTAGGTCTTGGGCGAGGCCTAGATGTTCTCATCCTTGATTCTCTCCGAGTGGACGAATCTCGGTGCCGTCTTCATTGTTGGACTTGCTCTATATCGAGCAAGTCTTATTTCCATCTTATTCTATGCCTCGGGTAAGGTCTAGATGTTCCCATCCTAGATTCGCTCCGAACAGACGAATCTCAGTGCCATCTTCTTTGTTGGACTTGCTCTATGTCAGATAAGTCTCATTTCCATCTTCTTCTAGGCCTCGGGCGAGGTCTAGATGTTCCCATCCCAGATTTGCTCTGGACGGTCGAATCTCGATGCCATCTACTTTGTTCGACTTGCTCTATATCGAACAAGTCTTATTCCAATCTTCTTCTGGGCCTTGGGCGAGGTCTAGATGTTCTCATCCCAGATTCGCTCCGGACAGACAAATCTCGGTGCCATCTACTCTGTTGGACTTGCCCTTGTCAAACAAGTCTTATTTCTATCTTCTTCTAGGCCTCGGGTGAGGTCTAGATGTTCCCATCCCAGATTCACTCTAGACAGACGAATCTCGGTGCCATATACTCTGTTGGACTTGCTCTAGTCGAACAAGTGTTATTTTCATCTTCTCATATGCCTCGGGTGAGGTCTAGAGCAGGACCCACTAAGTAAACTATCATTTAGGCTGATAACCCAAACTATCTGGTTGACATCTGTCACATTGTACAGAGCAGGTTGATACCCTAAACTATCCGGTTGACGACCGTCACATTGTCTAGAGCGGGCTGATATCCCAAACTATCCAATTGACATCCATCATCAGTCTAACCTTGGTTGGCAAGTCCGATATCTTATCATGCATCCTTTTAGGTGAAAGGTTTGTTAGTTGCCAAGTTCCCCTTGTTGTGTGACTAATAGTCTTGTCTAGGCATCCCTTGGCATGAGTCAGGAAATCTCTTGTGCTCCCCACTACAAGAAAATCAACATTTACCGAGGACATTATTCCTCACAAAGTCCTCGCGACGTCCTCGCAACATCCTCGTTAGATAGTTTAACGAGGACTTTACGAGGAATAATTATCCTCGTAGCTACGTAACTCGTTAAATCAATATTGTGAGGATATGTCCTCGCAATGTGCACGTGTAAATTTGGCGAGGAAATGACGAGGAAATATTTCCTCGTAATGTCCTCGCCGTATCCTCGTAACTCCTCGGTAAGTGCTCGCTTAATATAATGCGATTGTATGGTCGTTCCAGTTTCAGCAAGGACATTTCCTCGCAAATTTCTCGCTAAATATGATTATTTTTGCGAGGAAATGTCCTCGCTATGTCCTCGCTAATACTGGGCAGTAAAAAAAAAAACAATACATTTTAGAATTAACATTCAAATACCTGTTACAATGACATTCAAATACATTCACCACATATACAGATTTCATAAAAATTTCATTCCATTATACATCATAAGATTTTACACATTCAAAGTTTTTACAAAAAAGTAGCTAATACAACACTGAAATATCTTAATACAAGTGGATAAATATAATACAGTAGCTAATACAAAACAATATATTACATATCACTTTCTTCGGGAACCAACTTGCTTTCCTTTACCTTTTGAGCGACGACGAC
>JAMKQA010031630.1:0-16209 GCA_024699735.1 Posidonia australis
ACAACAGATTATCCATTAATAAACCATTAAGCACAAAATCACAAATAATACATGGTTTATTAAATACAAAGGATAATCGGGCCCAGATGTTACAATAATTCTTAAAATGCTTCTTCTTCTTCTTCTTCTTCTATTTCTTCCATTCCTCCTACGTCGAAGCACACGTTCTGAACTACATTGTCCTTTTTTACTGGGCCAACTTTGTGACAAAAAATCATTATACTGAGGTCCTTGTGAGTAATGGTCATTGAAGACTATTTCAAATGAAGGGTGAAACGGACGACCGTTTTCATCCATTCATGGTCGAATTTACTTCGACGGTTACAAGGCCTTTATGGTCGAAAATTCAAACGAATGGGAGAGCCGTTAGAGGAGGGGCGGAGGAGTGTTCAAGGTCCCCTATAAATAGAGGAGAAGACAGAAAGGAAAAACATAGAAAAACTTACAGAGATCTTCTTCCTTTTTGACCATCGCCGGAGTCCCAAATCCTCGACGTTGGAAAACTCTGCCCAATCGTCGAATTTTCCATCAGTGCTGGCATTAACATCGCCTCAGATTTGAACAACCATTAATTCCTTCATACCTCCAGTACCATCCAAAGACTGAAGGAGAGGGTGGTGAATGCTACCAGTGGCTGGCAAATGAAGCACAGCAGATCGAGGGAACTTGACAGACGAATTAATGGATGAGTTTAGCGGTTTACTCCACCGGGTGAGGGAAGTTAAATGATTCATGTCTGTTCCAGAGAAAACAAGTTTATCAAAGTCTTTATTAAGAAGATGCAAGGCAAGGATGTGGATACTAGAGGACGGAGCGAAGGTAAGGTGAGTACAAAAGCCATATTTGTGGTAGCAAGTGCTTGCGAGCGTTCCTCACTCTTTGTTCTCGACTTAACCCTACTGCCAGGAAAGATGAAAAAAATAATCTTATATCTAGATAATTAATCAAAATGTGTTCTTGTCTAAAAAAACTGGTTCAAAAGTAAAATTAAAAACCTCTTGCTACCTTGCTCACATCATTAAAAATGCAATCTACCGTAGCGCAACAAAATATCTTCATGGGTTGACAGCATGGACAGGCAGGATAGGATGTCAACTCGACAACAAGTTTTTGCGTTTACAGGCCGAATCCGGCCCATTTAGTCTTAATAGGCCTAAAAATAAAAGTACATTGCCCAGCATTTAAGCAGAGAGGTCCGTTTTTCAAGGAAAAAAAATAGTTTTGAACAAATGTTTGCGCAATATAACTATAGAACAACAAATTAAGTTACATAGACAATGCCTCATTGTCACAGTAACTTGGAGAAGGTTAAACTCGCCACGCCTTCCGGGTTCGAATCCAGGGATATGCAAAAAAATCAATCTAAACCGATAACAAAAAACAAATTAAGTTACATATCTCTTGTATTATTATTAAAGGAAACAAATGCAATTGAGTAATGGGATGGTATATATACTAGTTGTGGATCAGTGATCACCATGGATTTTTTTTGGATCCTGGAATTTTCCTATTTTTTGTTTTTTATTATTACATTTTTCAATAATTTATATTATTTAATAATCATTTTTTATTTTTATTTAATTCATATAGGTTCCACGACCCATGTTTCTGAACCACTGATGGTCCAGACTTTTGAGAAAAATTGGCCAATGTATATAACTGCATAAAATGCAATATCTCCATTTTTTGCACTCATTTAACAAAATCAACCACACCACACATCACCGTGGCCCATATGATGCGCCCAATTCAAGGTAACTCGGGAATACGAGATGGATTCCTAATTAATAGAGTAGGTATAAGTTTCTTTTCACCCAGCGTCCATAATAAAGAATGTTAGACAGATTTGCTGGTAAAGCGTCTACATCTCAATTGGAAAAAGCTTCTCACGAGCATACAATCATCAACAAAAAAAAAACAAGAAAGGTGAGACTAGACTTTTATCTCTCGTCATGGAATGGAATAAAATGAAAATAAATCTAGTGTGTTGACTAAGACGCAAAAACAAGATTACTGTTCTTTTTTGTTGGCGTATGATCATTGAAGATTATATAATAAATGACCATAAAAGAAGAATAAATTCATATAATGAAACGTTCATAGAATAAATGTAATGAATGAAGTAGATAAATGAATTAAATCATTCACTAAAGAGAAGATAAGAACGTTACAAAATAAACGATTGTTTTGGTCAATTCTTTTTGAGACAGTTGTGAGATGGAAATAGAAGTCATTGGAGCGGAGGGATTCAACTCCCTCTATAAAAGGAGAAGGGTTGGATCATGGAAAATTATGTAAAAAAAATATACTGAAAAGTACTCCATTGCTAAGTACCGAAGCCCTAACAACTTTATTCCATGTTTATCTCCTACGCCACGCACCCCTTGTAGCCGCCGCTAACGATCGACTTCTGCCACCGCTGTCGTTCGTAGACTTCAATTCGTATCAGAGCATTTACACGATTCCACTCCGTCGTGCTCACCGAACCGTCACCCGATTGCCAGCCCCTTTGTTTTTGTCAGTGAAGGTAGCATATTTGAATATTCATTTGTATTATTGCATTAGTTAGAGACAAAATAAAATCTCTTGTCTATCATGCTGTTATTTTGATCATCAATTTATTGTAAATATTAAAATAATAATAATAACAATTATATCATTTCATTATAAAATTATTGCATGTCCGATTCATTTGAATATTTTTGGCACATAATTTGGTTATTAGTATTTATGCTTAAATATGCTTAATGTTAAAAATTAAATATTGCATGAAATGAGTTGTTTGTATTCCATTTAAATATTGCATGCTTAATTTGCTTTTGTTTGGCAGCTTAATAAGTTGTTTTTAAATTGCATGAATAAAATAAAATAAAATAATTTAATCTACTATAAATTGTTGTTTTAGCCATCATTAATTATTATTTTGAAAATTGATTTATTGCAAGTTGACATATAGTTGTGCAAATTTCTAATTTGAATATAAATTGTATTTTATTATTGATTTGAAATATGACCACTAATAAGCTCATTACTGCTGAGTTGACTAAAATTGAGAAATTGAATGGAAGAAATTATGAGATGTGACATACGAAAATTAGATATGCGCTTATCTATGATAATCTAGAATATGTTATTGGAACTCTTTCTCCGGAAATTGATGATAATGCTGCTAAGATAGAAATTAAGAAATTTAAAAAGTGAAAAATGTGATGACAAAAAGGCAAGAAACCTTATGTTCATGTTTATGGAGGACAGTTTAATTAATTTTTTTGAAATATATGACACTGCATATAAATTGTGGAATGGTTTCAAGGAAATGTATGATAAAACTATAAAAATAAATATCCAACTTCTCTTTCAAAAGTATAATTCTTGTAAAATGCAATAAGGACAAAGTATCATAGAACATGTTAATAATATGTTTGTCGTGGCTAAAGACTTATCTATAGTAGGAATTCCAATTCCGGAAAAATTACAAGTAGCAACTATTTTGAATAGTTTGCCAACTAGTTTTGATATTATAGCAACATCTCTTATATTAACTTCACTTCAAATTTCTAAATTACCAGTTAAGTTAAGAATTGAGTAGGAAATTATGGCCAATCGAAGGAAATAAGAAGCAAATCAAGAAAAGATAAATGTAGCATTTCACAAGACAATGTATCAAAAGGGCTAGAAAATAAAAAGTGGCCCAAATAAGGCCCAATATAAATCAAACTAGGTACAAGGAAAGAAACTATGGGGGTCTTACCATCTATGTGGTCAACTTGGCCATTTTAGAGCAAATTGTCCAAATAAGGACGAAAAGTAAGGCAAGAACTCGGAGTATGAATTATCCAACAAAAGAATTTTCATTGGTGTGGTAGAATATAACAAGGTTGTGTTACCTATCTCCGATGATTGGTGAATTGATTTAGAAGCAATCACACATTACAAAAAGAAAAAAAGGGTTGGAATATTTTACAGAATTTAAATATGGTGAACAACACATCTACATGGGCAACAACACCTATCTAGACATGGAAGGTATTAGCACTTAACGGCTCAATCTTGACAATAATATTATAGTGCTAAAGGACGTCTTTTATGTTCTTGACATGAGACAGAATCTAATCTCTATTGCTGCTTTCTTAAAAAATAACTTAGAAGTGCGTTTTTACAATAAGCACGTATCAATTGAAAAAGAAAAGAAAGTCTTTGCTATGGATTTTTATATACCAGAACATGAATTATTACGATTATTTACTGTGTTCAATATCTAATTGTGATTTATGGTATTTTACATTAGGACATATTAGTAAATATAAAATGGAACAAATGATTAAATTGAATATGCTGTCTGATATTAAGAATTTAAATTTGAAGAATTGTCAACATTGCATAGTTAAAAAAATGACTGAAAAACCTTTTAGAAAAAGAATTAGGTCAAATGAATTATTAGGCTTAATTGATTCAGAGGTTTGTAGTCCACTTAGTGTTAAAACTTATTACAATAAGGAATATTTTGTGACATTTATATATGTTTTTTCCAGATATGCTTATGTTTATTTAAGATCTCATAAAATAGAAGTATTGAGTTGTTTTAATAAATATAAGATGGAAGTAGAAAAGTAACTAGGAAAGAATATTAAAGTATTAAGAACAAATAGGGGTGAAAAATATAATTCAAAGAAATTTAAATATTTTTGTACAAAGCATGAAATTAAATGGCATACTACATTGTCTTATACGCCACAACAAAATAGTGTAGTTGAAAGGGAAAATAGAATTTTAATGAATTCTATTAGGTACATGCTTTCACATTCTGGTCTTTCTAAAGAATTTTGGAGAGAGGCTATGCGTATAACAAATTATGTATAAAATAGAATACTCACCAAATCTATTCGAAGTACACCTTATGAATTGCGGATCGGAAGAAAGTCTAGTTTAAACCATTTAAGGAAATGAGATTCTACAGCGATGTTGCTTATTCCTCGACAATTAAGGAATAAGTTGAATTCTAGAACCTTAAAATGCAGATTTATAGATTATTACGAAAATTCATTTGGTTATAGATTTTTCTATAAAAAAAAAGGGATCATTGAATATAAAGATGTTATTTTTTAAAATAATCTAAAGGAAGAGGAACAAAATAAAAATGATAAGGAGCCTATGCTAATAAATGATGATTATTTCAATGATGTCCCAGAATCAAACTCTAGGAACGAACAGGAACATCAACCTAATATGGAAAATGTAAATGAATCCATGCAAATTATAGGTGGAAATCAAAATTAGTCTATAAATGGAAATGAAAAAACTGTAGATAGAAACGTACAAGAGCAAGTTCCTAGTAACAATAAAAGAGTAAGATTTAAACCTTCATGGATGGATAATTATCATATATATTCTTGTGAACTTTCATGTTTGTTCGTTGATATGGAAGAGGAAAAGTAAATGGAACCCATAACATACAAAGATGTAATTGAATCACATGAAAAGGAATTATGACTGGAAGCCATGAATGATGAAATTGATTCAATGAAAAAGAATGAGGTTTGAGAATTATGTGATTTACTTGATAATAGGAAGGCTATAGGATGTAAATGGGTGTTTAAGAAAAAGTTGAAGGTTGCTAGGTCTATTGACAGATATAAGGTCCAATTAGTTGCTAATGGATATACACAAAAGTCGGAAATTGATTTTTAAGAAACTTATTCACTGGTAGCTAAGTTCGCATATATAAGAATGATATTAGCTATTGTAATATACTTTGATTTGAAATTAAATCAAATGGATGTGAATGTTGCATTTCTGAATGAAGACTTATAGGAAGACATGTATGTGTCACAACTTGAGGGATTTCAGGTGGAAAGACAAGAAGATAATGTGTGCAAGTTAAATAAGCTAATATATGGTTTGAAACAGTCATCTAGACAATGGTATATTAAATTTCACAATGAGATTGTAAAAATGGAATTTGTTTCAAATAAATTGGATAATTGTGTATATGTCAGGAAAAGTAGGAGCAAGTTTGTAATATTATCCTTGTATGTTGATGATATTTTGCTCATTAGAAATGATACTAGTATGTTGAATGAAATAAAGAAAGAATTTAGCTTAAGATTTGATATGAATGACATAGGGGAAGCAACTTATGTCTTTGAAATTCAGATCATTAGGAATCGAAAGTCTAGAATATTAAGTATAAATTAGAAAAAGTACCTACATATCGTATTTAAAAGGTTTAAAATGCAGAATTGCAACCCGACACCTACACCGTATGTGTATGGAAAAGGTTAAGTAAGGACTAATGACCTAAAAAGGGGAAAGAACTTTTGAAAGTGCCTTATGTCCAAGCGATTGAAAGTCTTATGTATGTTATGATGTGTACTAGATCAGACTTGACATGTTCTGTGAGTTTGGTTAGTAAGTACCAAAGTAATTCTAGAACAACACACACTAGAAAGCTGTTAAAAGAATAATGAAATACATAAAGGAACATTGCACCACAAGTTTACTTATCAAGCAGATGAGCTTGAAGTGTTTGATTATTCTGATGCAGACTTTAGTAGTGACAAAGACCATGGAAATTCCTCATCGAAACACTTATTCATCTTTAATGGTGATGTTGTATCTTGAGGCAACAAAAAACAAGGATGTGTGGCTAGATACACACAGAAAACTGAATATATTTCTTGTAGTACAACAACCATGCATGCGGTTTGGATTAAAAGATTCTTGAATGATTTGAATCTTAATTTAATAAACGGTCCAATGGAAATATATTGTGATAACCAAGCTGTGATCAGTTTGATAAATAGTGGTGTAAATAGTTCAAGAAGAAAACGTATTGAAATATAATATCATTATATTCGTGATATTGTAGAAAAAGAGGAAGTAAAAATAAGTTACGTTTCAAAAGATGATATGATTGCTGATCCTTTAACTAAAGGAATTCAAGTAGAAAAATTTATAAAATGTGTTGACTTAATGAGACTAAGGAACATTTCTATAGATAATAGGAATAGAGAACATTGCTATGAATAGTGGGAGTGGAAATTGAAAATTATTCACTCCGTAATCAAAGGGAGTGGAAATCAAGATTATGTATTTCAATGCATGGAATATTATGCATGGTCTTCATAACTAAGTGGAAGATGTTGATATATGGTCATTAAAGAGCATACAAAAAATGACCATAAAAGAAGAATAAATTCATGAAATGAAATGTTCACAGAATAAAAGATTCATAGAATATATATAATGAATGGAGTAAATGAATGAATTAAATCATTCATTAAATAGAAAATAAGAATGTTACAAATGACGACCGTTTTGGACAACTCTCTTAGAACGGATGTGAGATGAGTATAGGAGCTGTTGGGACGGAGGGGTAGCGATTGGTCAGCTCCCTCTATAAAAGGAGATGGGTTGAATCATAAAAAATTATCCAAAAAAATATGCTTGAAAGTACTTCTTCATCGTTAAGTGCTGGAGCTCCAACAACTTTGTTCCATGTTTATTTCTTCCAACGCACATCTCTCCCCTTACCTATTGACGATCGACCTCCGCCGTCGTTGCCGTTTGTAACCTTCATTTTTTAGTTGACCAAATCATCTTCTACTTTCTCCCTTTGTTCTCATATGAATTACATAGTTTTTTGGTAATGTATCAACATCAAGTCAATTATGAAAACTTAAAAAAACCCACAAGGAATATAAACAACAAATGCAAGTTGTGACTAATTGTCATGGATATCATTTTCTTTTAAAGATATGGATACAAATATCTATATTGTTTATACATACGTATTTTTATATTTTACATATATTAAATTATCAACACTTATAATTAGATCATATACATTTTACATTTTTATATCCAAATTCTATAGGAAATGGTTCCATAACCAACACAGGACTCAATGACGATCTTCGTATTTTTGTCATCCCTTTATCTATATATTGTTCTTGTATGTATGAAATTTAACGGCATTTACATTATTGTAACACTGTTGGTATTCTATTTTCTTTGAATTTTTTTAGTCTTCCAATTGCATGCATCATAAATAAGTAAAAAAAACGAAAAGGTGTAAGAAATATGCATAATGCACATTATACGATATTATATAAAACTGTATCCATATTTATATTCGATTATTAAGTATATGGATATGTGACTTCCTAACCATATATTATAACACATTGTCAAAAAAAGCAAAGCTAAAACCCGTGAAACCTTACAACCATGTCCAATTATACATAGACATCCTGAAAGCTAAAGTACCACCCTTCCTCAACCCTACGACCTCCAAAACCCAAGAAACCTTTGAATGCTGAGACACAATTCTTGCTAATTCGCTGAGGGAGCTGATGATCCGACCAAAAAAGACAGGCTGCTCATGAATCGTGATGGAGGGAAGATGGATGTGAAGTGGTTGGTTGGTAGGAATGTAAATAGGTCAGGTTAGATGGGTTAAGGATTTACCTTTACTTTACCCATAAAGTAACTAGTCGGTAAATACCTACTACTATCCACAGGTTAACGGATTAATCCACGGTTAGAACGGATTGATTTACAGGTTAACAGGCCACAGGTGGAGAATATTTTTATTTCTATAAACACTGCCATATCCGACCCACTTACAATATGAATGGTTGGCCTTCAACGGCACTCTTCCTCTTCTTTGGTCTGTTATGCTCCCAATGGCTCGTAAGTAAACTATCAACCTAAATTGATAACAGCAGTTTAATTACTTGTTCGCTTCAAGAGAGCTAAATGGAGCAACTGCTTCTTCGCAACCAACTCAAGTAGCCAAGTTGATCAGAAAAAAATGAAATCAGAATCCTATTGGAAACATATTGAGACACCTTCCCAGCAAATACACCACCTTGTTTGAAAGAAAAACTAAACCGCTTCCTTGCACCATCCCAGGACGACGCGAAAGTAATTGTTGATTACAACCAAATACTGAAAAGCCTGTAAAAAGCAGATCGGTGCAATAAAATGTCGAGCATAATTTAATATTTGATAACTCCAACGAGACCTTAGTACCAATTGCCAACTATAGTTGTTGCGAGCTGGTTCCACGTCTCCACTCCACTGTTCACCCCCAAATAAATGCACAAGCAAGCTTCCAATTGGTATGATAACACAAGGCGTCACTACAAAGTCTATCACATCAGACACTCACCAAAAAATACAGATGCAACTATAAACTACAACTGCTATCCCCTGTGATTTACAACACTCCCTTGATACATTACCGTTCTCTTATTTACAGAATTACAGGTTTAAGAAGAGATTGGGAGGGGGTCGACCTTCGAACTGTGGAAGATTTACCCCATCAGAACAAGAGAAGACACAAGACCATGCAGCATAAGAGGAACACAAAGATCCGGTGGAGCGACCTCCTTGCCAGCATCTCCTGCCTCCGCTGCCCGGGGCTGCTCTCATCACCGACAAGATAGTACCTGTTCGAGTACTGCAACCCCGTGCTGACATGTTCGCCGAAGACCCACGGCAGCACGGCCACCGCTGCGCTTCCGAGTAAATGGGGAACTCCATGAAGAGGCTGAGAGCCGTCGTTGACGTGATCATAATGTGAAGCCTGTCGGTCGTGGCGGTGGCGGTGCTGGTGCTGGTGTCGGCGGCGTCGGTGTAATGCTGTCTGGGAGAAGTCGGGTTCAACTAGCGAGGCCGCCAACGTCTGCCCGCGGTGCTGGATTGACGGCCGACGAGGGATGTCGAGTCTGCCGTTTACGTAGGATTCCTTGTCGCCGGCGTTGCCACGACCGTAGAGTGGGACAAGCGTGGTCTCGGAGAGAGTGGCTTTGCAGACTGGGCATTGCTGTGGAGTGGTGCCCTCAAGCTCCAGCCATTTGTATATGCACGGCCAGCAGTACAGGTGGCCGCAAAGAGTGACCACTGGATCCACGGCAAAGTCCAGGCATATGTTGCAGTCGAAGCAACCGTTCGCCGTCATCGACGGTGAAGGCGGCTGAGCAGAGTCCGCTCCCCATTTCCTTGGCGATTCTTTAAAGCCGTCTGTGTCCGACATTGGCTGGTCTTCAGATTGTGCCTCCATGAATTTCCTGCAAGAAGGCCAAAACGGGTTTACGAGGGGGATCGGAAATTGGATGGCAATGATGATGATGTGCAGGACTGCAGGCTATAAAACGAGAACAAGCGGACAACGTTGCAGTACTCAAATACAATAACAAGTTGTTATAACTAATTATTGATTAGCAATACTTGACAACCCCAGACCTCGATTTAGAGTCGGCAGTTTTGGGGAATAAGGTGAAACCACTTAGCTTTCTGTGGGCAGTTGGGCAATGCAAACTAGCTAATGGTAAATTGAGCAAAGACAGCACTTGTCTGTGCCAGGAGGAGGTGTCAGAAACGGATGGGCAGTCGGCCAGTATGCGCCAAGACATCATCCTCGTCCATTAAAAAAAAAAAAAAGGACTGATCACCCGATCCATTTACGGATTTACCCAACTCAGCCCCACAAGTCCAGATATTATGAGAAAAGCTGCAAAAAGAGTTAGATGCCCCATCCCAGACATCACCAAGAAAACAAACATTTTACAACAGAGATAAATTTATTATAAAAAAAATAGAGATAAATTCCTAAATGGGAACAAAAGCCAAATATGTATACAAGACACCGACAATAATCACGCTCCTAATTTGATTGAGTATTTGAACTTGAACAACAGGTGGGAGGAACCACCAGACAGTGACCAAAATAATTTCCACAGCAACACCCACTGCTAGATCCCAACCAACCGTTCAAACGTGAGTGGCAACTGACAATGAAACGAATTCTAATAGATCGGACAACCAAGAAACTGACAGAGTACCTCAATAAACCGATGTGTAAGCCTAGGAGCTAGTCCTTACCAGTTCCAGCTCATAAAGACCCATAGAATCTTACCTCGTCGTAACCACTGTTTCTAGAAAGCCCGTGTCCATTAAAATAGCGAAGTCAGAAAACAGACCAGTTGTGTTTAGGGGTGTCAGAAATAGTTGCGAAAGAGCAAAGATCATGTGATTGGCATCTTCAATCACACACCCAAAGTGATCAAATAAGGCGATTTTTTTTTTTAACAAATAATATGTTTGGGGCTCAACGAGGACAAATGACCTTCTCTTCAACAGTGTGAGCGTTTTGACTTATAAGTTTCGACAAATGACCTTCTCTTCAACAGTGTGAAGTAAAACTTTTAGAAGATGTCCGTATTGGACATTCCAAAAGAAGCAGCATACCACAATTAATCACTAACTATTAAGGACTTATTTATCATCATTCCAAACCAATTAGAAGAAGTCCATTCCAAGATTTTCTTCAATGTGTTTATGGGAAGAGTTCGCAAAGGACTAGAAAACCTATTTCTACATATTATTCTAGACTTCTAGTCACTCTTCTAAACAAATAAAGCAAAAATACAAGTTCTCCTTTATACAACAAACATTTGAAAAGAAGATTTTTCCGTTTAACTAAATCCAATATGCTAAGAAAACGAAATGAAAACCATTAAATTAAGATCTTTACATGAAAATTCATGCGAATATTTCTATCTAATAATTTCTCCCTATGGGGCATGGAGCAATCAGTAGCACACTGTACTATCACGAGACCCACCAGAAGGTACACCATCACCGACTCTTCAATAAAAAGGCACCTAAGGGGATTTATGCATCTCAAAAGTATTAAAATTGATTTAAAGAAGATTCAATTTTCAATTGAAAATAATTTAACAAGAAATCAACCCCACTGCTTTTCTAAGTATGTGTAAATATTATAAAATTCATTTCCGTACACATCCCTTGAAATTTTACTGGAATTTATCATTTTCTTTAATTAAGGTCATGATATGTTCAATTTCATTAAATTCTTTCGTATAAATTAATAATTTTCACATAATTTATATTTATTTGATACATAATGATTTTAAAAAAATTATTGTCTAATAATTATGTATAATAATATCTATTTTATATGTATATTTGTATGACAATATTTTATTAATTTATTTAAGAATATATAATGATTATAACAAATTTTGTTATCAAACATTACTATATGATCACATTATCTTATTTCATTTAAGATATATAAAGATTTTATTGAACTTTCATATCAAATAATGGTAAATAATTTTATTTATTTAATAATAAATACTTATTTCAAAAAATCTTATTGTCAAATAATGGTATGTGATAGTATTCTATTTTATTATTTAATAATATTTAATTAATTTAGCAATCTTTTTATCAAATAATCATGTGCTTTAACATTTATATTATTTATATAGTAATTATAATATTTCCATTAAACTTTGTTATAAAAAATGTTTATAATAATAATGTATTTTATTTGTGAATAATTGAATAATGGTGCATTATATTAGTTTTATTTTATTCATTTAACAATTATAATATTTTTAATAAACTTTATTATCAAATAAAGTGCATGAAAATATTTATTTACAAATATATATGATCTTCTAATTTTACACACATTTGACATTCACTTTCTCACTATTTCCATGACACGGACAAATATTAAGAAATGAGTTAAAAGAAATCAAATTCCCTTACTTCTAGAAGGAAACTCAAATATTCTCAATTTCCTTAAACTCTAGATCCCAATTCTAATAAAATTTTATACACAAATAGGTCCTAAGGCCCAAGCCACTACCCAAGCACCAATCGTTACATTGGGGAGGCGACAATAACAAAAACAGAAATTGTTGATTCCTTATTTATCTAATTTATTATGACTAGTATTTTACTGATGATGTTGTTGAAAGGGACAAGACTCTCCAAATATTATAAAATAAATAAATAAAGTTTTGTGAAGATAAGAAACACAATAATTGCGATAGATAAATATGTTGGAAGATAATCAAGACTAACAAATGAGAACATTAATTTTCACAATTATATATATATATATATATATATATACCTTCCAAACAGGTTGAGCATCAAAAGATTTTTTATTCGTACACAGGTCATTCACGTAAACATCATCTTTCTCTTTCTCTCTAATCTTATCTTTTATTAGTGGAATTCTCTTGTCGTTTAATTTCCATCTACAAAACACAAATAGGATGACCATCAAAAGATATTTTATTGATAGGCATGTCATTCACGTAACAGTCAAATCTCTCTCTGTTCCTTTCTTTTATTGCTATAATTCTTTTATCTTTCCTTTATTAAATTCTATATTATGTTGTTTACATACAAGACATGAAATGTGACCCATTAATTTATGTTGTTTCTTTTATCTCTCTTTATATCCCTATCTTATGTGCCACGTGGATTCTCTCTCTCTCTTGGATTTATTTAAGGAATAATAACTACAACAAATTAAAAAGGAGGGAAAATTGGTAATACACGTGGGATTCTCTCTCTCTTTCCTTTATTTAAGGGATAATAACTACAACAAATTAAAAAAAAGGTGTGAAAGTTAAAAAAACTAAAACCACCCTATTAAAAAGAATGATTTTATTGATCTTGATCTAATGGTGGGAAAGTTAAAACGAGGAAAGATGTATCAGAAGTCAATCTTATATATATATATATATATATATATGTTAATTTTCTGATAGGATCCGTTCCTACTTAAGATAAGTAAGGCCTTGAATCTCTCAATCCCTAGATTTGAATCTTATAGTGGATTTAATATAAAAGGTGATTATAACAACTGTCTCATTATTTAATAGAATTTTTTAAAATTATTATCATTAAAATGATAGTTACTGAGATGAAGATTAATGGTTGAGATTAAGGACTCTACTTTTCTTAAGTAAGGTATTACAGTAATTATCAATCTAGTAATTGCGATATTTAAATAATAAAGGTGCTCAAAACAAATACTAATATCTACTTATATGCTATTTGTTTATGAAAGAGAAAAAGAAGATATAGACTAAAAGCAATAAAGGAGTAGGATTTTTTCCCATTTTTTGATTTTTCTATTTTTTAATTCCATTATGTAGAATCTACTTATTCCAACAATCATTTTAATTTAAATTCATTATGTGGATCCATTAATTTCATTTATGTAAAGTCTATTTAATTTTAACCTAATAATGTAGGATTTATCCATTTTATTTGTGATTATATATATTTTTTTTTTATTTTAATGAATAACAAACTTTTAGATTCCTATTTACATAGGTCTACCATATACTATTAGTTTAGAAGAGAGAAAGAGAAGATATAAGTTAAAAGTAATAAGGAGTAAAATCCCATTTTTCCTTTTTCCCATTTATTCTATTTTTTATATCCACAAAATTGAATAAAGATAGCTAGAATCACTAGAAACGTCTAATTCCTGGAAAATCAATTTGTATCCACAAAATTCGGTAAAAATAGCATATCGTAATTAGAAACGTCTAATTCCTATTAGACAAAGCGATGTTGTAATTATTTCTAAAACTAGATGAAAATATCCAGAATCACCAGAAACGTGCACCTCATTCCTACAAAAAGAATCAATAAAACGCAGGCTGCAGATGAATCTTATCGCCCATCTCTATCCTGCTTCTCTCCCCCAAAAACCAGAAGGGAGGACAAAAAACCAGGCAAGCAAGAAGCTACAACCATCAAAAGCCAAAACCAAAAATCACAGAAATTCAACATTTCCCATGAAGAGAAACGAACTTCTAGGCTCTAGCTGAACGATGAAGTCAAAATCGATAACAATCACCAAACAAAATAAACAAATCAACCATTCCAATCAAAGCAGAAACATTTTCCCATCACCTACCGCCAAAAAAAAAAAAAAAAAATCAAAAAACGAAATACCCTCCAAATTTATTCCACCTCCGGCAAAGCGAAGAAATGATTAAAGCTAAACCAAAGAGACAAGGAAGAAGACCAGGATTCCACGCGTACCGATCGAAAAGGAACAGGATCGCGGCTCCGTTGGCAACAGCAGAGACGAGAGGCGCGAAGGAATCCGATGACGTGGTTGGGAAGGAATGGAAGTAGAAGAGAAGAAGAACAAGAGAGAAGAGAAAAAGAGTAGCAGGAAAGGTGAGAAGAAGAATTATAAGAACAGAATTGGGGGGATGTGGAATAAATGTATAAAACTCACACAGAATATAAAGATGAGGAGGAAGATTTTGGGAGGGAGGGCTACTACGACACGTGCGGGTTTGGGTATTAGACGTCGGGACTTGACGCGATTCTTCGTGGGCGCTGGGCCGTCGAGTGTGCGGTTTGGATGGTTGTGATTTTTTTTATTTTGGACGGGAAAAGACACGTGGGAGCAAACGGGCGGGTCGTATCCCGGTCAGTGGATGTTTTTTTTTCAAACTTTTATTTTAATAATGGTTAGTGTATGGTGGGTGACCGACTTTAACAACAACAGAACGACTTTTAGATTATTATTAAATAATCTAACAAACTTCTCGCACCATTAACTAATTTAATTTACAACCCCACCCCTGTTAGTTTATTAGTTATTGTCAACGACGTCTTGTAATCGCAGCCTCGCATTGGGTTAAATTGCATACATATATTAAAAAACATTTTTGAAATTAAATAAAATAGGAAAATATAAATATATATATACTTAAGTTGATCTAAAATAGCTGTCGCTTACTAGATTATGTATAGAGCTTATTCTTGTGGAGTTGAATTCAAACGCAATTAACGGAAAGCCATCACGAGTTAGGAACTTTTTTTTAAGGTATATTTCTATAGCTTTTAAAGTGTAGCTGAAGTCACTGACAGATGTTGCAAAATAATGTATATGGTGAGAACTTAGAATAATTCAAAATTGGCCTATATTTTTTTTTTGTCCATGATAAATATTAGTGTTATATATTAGTCTACGGCGTATGCCGGGATCAAAAATAAAAGTAACAAAATTGAGACAATGTCTATGTCAATATTACAAACGTCAAGAGTGGCAATGTAAAAGAAGAAAAAGCAAAGGACGAGGCTACTGCTGCAGAATATCATCAGACGAGGCAGCAGCCACAGGCGGGATATTGGAGTCGACGGAGGGAGGAGCATCAGCAGAGGCAGGGAAGGTTTCTACCCAAGCAGCCTTCATGGAGGCAACGGAGCTCCTCAATTCCTCTTTGTCAAAACCTGGAACAAGAGATTCTAACCAGAACTCCATCAGTCCAATAATATCAGAGATAGAAATAAACACTGGTTTAGAAATGTTCCGAAAAATCCTAGCATTCCTCTCTT